>PITA01008766.1:57016-82287 GCA_004023965.1 Spilogale gracilis
AAAAAAAAAAAAAAAAAAAAAAAAAAAAAAAAAAAAAAAAAAAAAAAAAAAAAAAAAAAAAAAAAAAAAAAAAAAAAAAAAAAAAAAAAAAAAAAAAAAAAAAAAAAAAAAAAAAAAAAAAAAAAAAAAAAAAAAAAAAATCAAACCATGTATCTGACAAAAGACTAATATCTGAATAATATCTGAAACACATGAAGTCTCAAATCTCAGTAGTGAAAAACCAAATAATTAAACTGGAAAATAGGCAAAAGACATTCGGAAGAGACACTTCATCACAGAGGATATATGGCAAATAAGTACATAAAAAGACATTCAACATCATTAGCCATCAAGAAAATGTAAATTAAAACCTCAATGAGATATTACTACACACCTATCAGAATGACTAAAATAAAAAACAATAAAAAATCAAAATCTGACAGGATTGTCGAAAAACTGGACTGTTCATACATTGCTAATGTGGGATGTAGAATGATAAAGCCACCATTTGACAGTTATTTACAGATTTCGTATGCAACTGTCATGCAATCTAGCAATTGTTATCCTGGCTTTCTATCCTAGAAAAATAAAGTTACACTCACACAAAAACATGTAAATGAATGTTTACAACTACTTTATTCATAATAGTAGAAACTAGAAATAATCTAGTGTCCCTCAACAGTGAATATTTAAGCAAATGTGATACATTCATATCATGAAATATTCACCAATCCTCAGCAATAAAAAAAAGAACAAATTGTTGATACAGGCAACACCTTGAATGGATCTCCAGAGAATAATGCTAAGTGAAATAGACAGTAACAAATGGCCACATATGATATGATTCCATTTAGATAACCTTCTTGAAATGACAAAATCATAGGAATAGTGGGAAAAAAAATGGTGGTTCCCAGGGTTTAAAGATGGGGTAGACAGGAAGAGAGGGAGAGAAAATAAATAGATATAGTTATAAAAGGGCAATTGAGAAAAATGTTGTGAATCTTGATGAATCAATGTCAGCACACTGGTTGTGAAATTATACTAGTGTTTACAAAATGCTACCATTATGGGAAACTGGGTAGAGGGCACATGGAACGTCTCTATTTCTTTCTTTCTTTTTTTTTTAGAACCACATGAAAATCTAAAATGACCTCAAAATTTAAAATTTAATTACAAGTAAATAAATCAATTAAATTTGAACATTAAAAATAATATAACTTTGAAAATTTAAAACAATCATGCTTCTTTTTTTTTAAAGTTTTTCTTTTAATTCCAGTTAGTTAATAATGTTATATTAGTTTCAGGTGTACAATATAGTCCTAAATAACTTATGTGTCAAAATAAGTTTCAATAGTGAAAACTAGACAATATAACTAAATAATAAGGATAATACTTATTATTAAAATTTGTCACACATAACTAATAGACGTAATTAGAGTAAAAATTATGGTACCATATCAAAGCCCTCAAATTGCACCTGTGAAAGACATTAATGAAGGAAACATTTCCTATGGGCAGAACTCCAGGATCCATCTGGTTGTCCACTTTGTGTAGAAGGAAACATAGTCTAAGATATGGATCAATCCTGTTTCAGGGTCAGAGACTTGGAAAGCACAAGATTAAAATATTGGTGATAAAAAGTATGTGTTATATCTTTCTAAATGCATGCAGTGTGTGAAGATCTTTGTGTCCACTACTAATGAGATTCTCTAGTATGATGAGAAGATGATCTATACCCTGAATCATGTTATAGAAGCTCCTTTTACTCAAGAACCCATGTACAAAGAGGCTTTGGTAGCAAGGATTGAATTATGCATGGGCTCAACAATAAGGACTTTCTCCTGTCAAAGCAGATTTGGCTGCTACTGCTGCTGAGTACCAATCTGCTGAGAAACAGAGGCCAATGCTGAGTAACCATCCCCTTGGGGAGAATGGCTGGTCACCTGGTGGTGGTTTGATTGTAATCGTTCATTTCTATCATACTACAAGCAGCAATTTATCCTCTTAGGAATATACAGATATTTTAAGTCAGATTTTCTTTCCTTACCAGCAGGTTTTCTATCAGCATGCCCATCTATGGACTTATAGAATATCTCATCTATCCATTGCCAAGTTACTTCACAAAACTATCTCCTTTGAACAAAGACATGAAAGTAAAGGAGATGAGGCAATGGACTCATGCTCATTAAATTCACTAGTCTTAAATACAAGTTAAGAAAATGACTTAATAACAATAAATACCTTCTGAAGACTCAATTATGGCACAAATTGAAAAATAAAAGACTTTGATGTTAGAATGCTATCCTTGAAAATGCAGTATATACTATCAACAGCAAATATATATAATGCCAACTCTGCACAGCAAGAGGCATTGGTCTGTGAACCATGGAGTAACCAATATTTTCTTCTTTTGCCATGGACTTGGGATCTGTGTGTTGGTAGTCCTGGTGTCCAGGAAGAAATAAGAAAATATATGCATACGTCTGGTTAAATTGGATGTTAATGCCACTCTGGCCATTTGGGGCTTTTCATGTCTCTGTAAATTGTCTTCCAAGAGACAAAGAAAGGGATCAATGCACTGGTTGGGTTGATTGATTCCAAATGCAAATAAAAAATTGTGTTAAGGAAAAAAGACTATCTCTGAAACCCAGGGAATTTATTGTCCCCACCACCACCACCACCATACTCCCTTGACCCATGGTCACAGTCAATGAAACACTGGGGCAACACAATGAATATAGGATCATCAAACATTTAAGTCCAGTGTAACCAAAATTTGGGGATACAACATTAGATAAAGAACTCCTGGCCAAGGTGTTGACAGATGGTAAGAGGGACATGGTGATGGAAGAAGTATAAGTCTCAACTCAAGTCTCACAAATAGCTATAGAAGAAGGTCTAAAACATCTCTATTTTCTGAAGCTCCTTACTTGATTTTTTTCCTCTCTTTCTTTCCCGGCTAATTTATGTGAAGAGTTTTTATGGTGATTAGCATTTTAGATTTCAGGTTGGAGTACACTAGAGTAAATCTAAACTGGCATCACCCTGAAAGTTTAGTATAACAGATAGGGCTTTGTCCCCTACATCTATATAGCTCCACCAGGCATTCTTCCTACATTTACTCTCCATCTCTCTCTTTTTGGGTCTTATTGTCATAATGGTTCCTGTGCTTGAAATCCTGAGGGTATTACCCTCTCCTCACTGGTTTCCTAAACTTGTCTGTATCTCTCTAACTGGTCCCTTACTGGGCGCCTGGGTGGCTCAGTGGTTTAAAGCCTCTGCCTTCAGCTCAGGTCATGATCCCAGGGTCCTGGGATCGAGGCCCGCGTCGGGCTCTCTGCTCATCAGAGAGCCTGCTTCCTCTTCTCTCTGCCTGCCTCTCTGCCTACTTGTGATCTCTCTGTGAAATATATAAATAAAAATCTTTAAAAAAAAAATTTTAACTGGTCCCTTATTAACTCTCTTGAAAAACCTAAGTGCCCATCTATTTCTTACCATGATCCTGAATAGTAAAGAAAACACAAGTTTTAGATCTGCAGCCAAATGAGTTTTTTTTTTTTAATACTTCACTCTAATTTAGAACTACTCAGCTGGTGCTGGCACAGCTGGACAAATATGAGTCTCTCCTATAAGTACAGGGCCTTTTCTACATAGTACAGAACAGACCTGTATTAAATGTCCTACACTTGACCAAAAATGTCAATTCTGTAGGTACCTCATCACATGGAAAAATTAGGTAAGAAATGTGGAGGCCCAGGGTGCCTAGGTGGTTCTGTCAGGTAAGTGTCTAACTCTTGATTTTGGCTCAGGTCATGATCTCAGAGTCATGAGATTGGGCTCTGTGCTGAGCATGGAGCCTGCCTGGGACTCTCTCCCTCTCTCTCTGGTGCCACCCTGCCCAACCTGCTCATATATGTACTCTCAGTTCTCTCCAGAAAAGAAGAAAGAAGGAAAAGAAAAGAAAAGAAAAGAAAGAAAGAAAGAAAGAAAGAAAGAAAGAAAGAGAAATGTGGATGCCCTGACATAATATGCAGAATACACCAAGAAATCCTCTAAAGCAGTGATAAAAAAGAGAACATAAAACAGAAACTTTCCAAAGGATATGAAAAAGTAGTTCACAGAAGAGGGAACTCAAATTGTCATATAATTCCTAGCCCAAATGGACATTCAATATGCTATTTCTTTTTAGGAGATCACATTATTAATTAAAGTTAGTTTCCTATTTGGTATCATACTGAATATTCTGTCATTGATCAAAGCAATCGGAGATAACCTTTAAGTCAGTTCTAAACTTCATTCTATAAAGGCTTAATTTTTTGTCCTCCCTAGTTCAGGACCATCATTCCACTGTTTAGATTATAATCCTGTTTTAATAACTAGGACTTGCCCTATGCCAAGCAATTCTCTAAATTATTCAGACATGAGAACTAATTTCATTTTTACAACTATCCTGTGAACTCCATATTATTACTATTTCCATTGGCAGATGAGCATACTTTGTGTCCAAGATCAATTGTGGATTTAAGATAATAGGTCCAATGGTCCATGGTCCATGGTCTTAACTACATTATGCTGCCTCTAATTTGCAACTTGTTCTTGGCTTGAGCAGCATTCAGTCTATTTTAATCCTCTTTTTCCACTTGTTTTGAGGAGCATAAATGCTACCTCCTTTAAGTACAAGGGAAAATACAAAGTTGCTGATGGAAAATGTAAACTGTGGTGTAATCCAGTGTGGATATCATGAAGAAAAATAGCAGGTATTAGATTAATATATTTAATTGCAAAACAACAGATACAATCATTTCAAGTCAACATTACCTTTCCTTTTTGAGTTTCCCCAGTACTTAGGAAAGATTTAGAAAGACTTAATGGTAATGGGAGGGGAAATTTCAGGTTGGAATGAGAGCTCAGATCCAGCTACCTATTAAAGGAGGCAGAAATTGTGGCCTGCACAGGATTTCCTGGGGAGATAAGTAATGCAGACTAATGAAGAAGCACCCACACTCAACACTGAATGCACCAAATTGTAAGAGAATTTTGGCAGTAAACCAGGTTGCAGTGTTTCTCTTCTGAACAAAACATGATTATCCCTGAAGTACAAAAAGTCAAAGGTCCTAAATGTTAGTACCTCACTTAAAAATCACTTTTCTCTCTCTTTCAAATATTCACAAGCTCTAATAAAATTGGCAAAGGAGGGAGAAATTATGGAAAGAAGAAACAAAAATTGTAGACTACAACTACTTCTTAAGGGTATGTGGGAAAATTTTCCAGTAAAGATAGAGAAATCTTCCAGTAAAATATAAGTTCCATAAGGGCCTCACTTGTCTCATTCTTTATTCCATCCTTCTGTCCTTACTGCCTAGAACATTGCCTGGTCTAAGGAGGTGCTCAATAAATACCTGTTAGATAATGTAATTAATTAAGAAATGAATGAACTGGGGTGCCTGGGTGGCTCAGTTGATTAAGCAACTGCCTTTGGCTCAGGTCATGATCCCGGAGACCTGGAATCGAGCCCCACATCGGGCTCCCTGCTCGATGGGAAGCCTGCTTCTCCCTCTCTCACTCCCCCTGCTTGTGCTCCCTCTCTGGCTGTGTTTCTGTCAAATAAGTAAAATCTTAAAAAAAAAAAAAAGAAAGAAAGAAATGAATGAACTAATGTTGGCAGACCAAGTCCCACAAAATATTTCTATTTCTTTCTTATACATAAACCCTAGCCATTTTTGGTTTAATTATCAAGATTATGTGAATGAAGATCATATTTTGACCCTAATGATTGGTCTGATCTCAGCTGATTAAACTGCTTTCAGAGATGCCAAACTTCTGTTTTCTTGCCAAGAGTCACACTGTTTCTTTCTCCAAGTCCAATGCATATACCTTCTTTTTGCCTCATCAATCTTAGGCCTATTTTAGTTTATACCTAAGCATTTCACCAATAGAACTCTCTTTCTTTCTCTCTTTCACCACCTACTAATTAATGAGGACTGGGCTCTTAGTCATTTCGGAGAAAAAGTAATCATCAATCAATTCACAGATGCACGTGTTTATTTGTTGAAATCTCTGGTTTCTCCTGCCAAGGCCTCTCCTCTACCAAATGCCTCTTTCAGCTCACCCTGTTCAGAGAGAAAACCTGCAAGAGCCAATGAGCACCTAAGAAGGCATTCATCTGCCCATGTAAATGAGAAATTGAATCCTTTCAGAGCAGTAGTTAAAAACTTTGGAGTCAGGGGTGCCTAGGTGGCTCAGTTGGTTAAACAACTGCTTTCGGCTAGGTCATGATCCCAGAGACCCGGATCGAGTCTCACATGGGGCTCCCTGCTTGCTCCGCGGAAAGCCTGCTTCTCCCTCTCTCACTCCCCCTGCTTGTGTTCCCTCTCTGGCTGTGTTTCTCTCTGTCAAATAAATAAAATCTTAAAAAAAAAAAAAAAAAAAGACTTTGGAGTCAGTACATAAATACATCTGAAACTGTCCTCTCTAAACCCCAAAGCCACAGATGCAAAGTGCATACTAATATATCAAAACTGTATGCTAGAGATTGTTTGTAGTTTTATAATAAACAGTGTGTTGACTGTTTTCCCTACCAGTGGTATCCTGGCAAGCCAAAAGTAAGCCCACAGGGTAAGGACTCATTCGTTTTTGTTAATGCAAATTCTAGTAAGATAGTAAATGAGTTAATGTGGCCATTATAACTGGTATAGTACTCAAAAAAGAGCGACACTCCAAGAATAAGGATTCTCTCTTCCTCCTTTCCCTTTCCCATTTAAATAAAACAAAAATCTCTGCTTAAATTTTTAAAATTAATTATACACGATTAGAGTTGAAAATCAATGTTCTTGTTCCTTTTGATTTTCCTTTTGGCTTTTGGGGGCCAAATTTGTTAATAGAATTAAATTAATATAGGCTGGTTAAATGTTATCTGGATATTAAGACAGATGTCATACTTAATTATACTATTCAAACAGGGGAAGGAAAAGGATCTTAACTTGCCATCCTTTCTTTCCAGCTAACATGCATTAATCTTAAATTTACACTAACACTCCAACATCTACTAGCATAGCATTGTCTCTAGTCAAATTTGTCTATTTATTTTCCTTCAAACTCTCCATACCCATGTTTAGGTCTCTGTTTACAATGATTTGAAACCTGACAGCTGTCTCTGTTTTCCATAAAAGAATGCCTGGAGACCTGTGGTATAATAAGTCCATTCTCCAATATAAAACTAACAACCCTCTTCTACAGACTGTGTAATAAACAGACCTATATTTCATGATTTTTAAAAAGATTTTTAGGCACTCTATCATCTGTATATTTTTGTGAGAATGTTTGCTCTTTTGACTCTTTCACTAATTAACCAGTATTTATAAGCCTTGGAAAGACTGAATAAGTCTTTAAACTACTGGTCTTCTTTCCTTAACATGGGCATTAGGCCAAAGGTTATGCAGGACTTTGAGGAGGGTATGAGGAGAGTGTAGAAACTGGAGAGAAGAAGCTGCTTGCATGATTCCAATTTCCTTAATAAGATACTATAAGACATTTTTGTAAAACTGAGCTCATGTCTCCATTTCTTGATCTCGATGTCTGTACACAAGATGTCTAAACCATCAGTCTCCAAACCATATTTCCCTGAAGTTAAAACACTACTATGTAACATCTGGAGGAAAACTTGGAAAAGCATGATACAAACTAAAATTCCATTAGGGAATATGCCGAACAGCACTAAGAGTTCTGTACTTCACAGTTTCCTCCTGTTTCTTCCGGTTTGTAATCTTAGAGGCTATCTGCATATAAACACAGCACACACAAAGGTCTTAAGTCAATTTCTTCTCAGGGAAGTCAGTTTCTTTCTTTCTTTCTTTCTTTCTTTCTTTCTTTCTTTCTTTCTTTCTCTCTTTCTTTCTTTCTTTTTTTTTTCAAGGTTATTTATTTCTTTATCCACTTGAGGGAGAGTGAACAAGAGCACAGGCGGGGAGGAGGGCCCAAGGGAGAGGGAGAAGCAGGCTCCCTGTTAAGCAGGGTGCCAGATGGGACCCCAGGATCTGGACTTGAGCCAAGGGCAGATGCTTAAGGATTAAGCCACCCAAGTGTCCCTCAGGGAAATCAGTTTCAGTTAAATGTCAACTAAACAGACATCCTGCGAATTTATCGTTTTCTTCCTCCTTTTTTTCAAGAGAGTGATTATAGTGAAATCCAAGATTGTAGCAGAAGTTACTTTAAGCAGAATTAAGACTAGCACTTATTTTTAACCTTAATACCTAGAAAACAGATTCAGATAAAAGTTGGCCATATAAGAAACAAAGTCTACATGTAAATTATTGATGATTTATTGCTCTAGGTGGCCCCATACTAGTAAATTTCTTAAAATTCTTGACGTTTAGTTCCAGAATAATAAAGTTAATGAGTTTGGAGAATAGGCTCCAGGTCCTGCTCTTTCAGTTTTTACAACTGTCCTCAAATACAGAAATAAAAAAAGAAAAAAAGAATATGTAATATTATAATGTGATAAAAGAATCTGTAATTACATAGAAAATGAAAACAAAATCCTTCTCAGGAAAAACTTTGTATTTATTTAGAAGGAAGATATCTAAGCCAAAACAATATGCCAGTTGTGATGGAAAGGATTGCCTGCCTAAACAAAAGGAGCATAAGGAGTAATATGGAGGATGAAGGAAAGGAAGGAAAGGAAACAGGAATTGGGGAAAATCAGGGAGGGAGATGAAACATAAAAGACTTTGGACTCAGAAACAAACTGAGGGTCTTGGAAGGGAGGGGGTGGGGGATGGGTGAGCCTGGTGGTAGGTATTGAGGGCAGGTATTGCATGGAGCACTGGGTGTGGGGCATAAACAATGAATCTTGGAACACCGAAAAAATAAAATAATATAATTAAAAAAAAAAAAAATAAAGGCAGTAGGGAAGTTATTCCAGACAGGAAATGGTAAAGGATTTGAGATTCTGAAGAAAAAGTCTGAGTAACAAAATAAAGGAGCCAGTAAGAAGGGACACAGGCTTGTCAAAAAGAAGATAATGGAAAATACCAGTGGTTTTATGATAGAAGTGAGAGTTTGGAGAATATACAAATATTTAATGAGGCAGAATTTATGGTATGGGATAATGTCACCCTCTCTCCCACAGAATCTTAACTTAAATCTATATTGTTGACTTAAGGTGTTGAGTGGATTTGAAATGAAGAAATATAAAAATATACCTATCCAGCTTTGTAGGGAGAGAAAATCCACCCATGTGAGTGCAAAAACCTGGGGCTGAGAGAAAGCTTAAATCTGGTACACAGTGAAATGCAAATTTAACTAGCCCAAGGCAGGGCTGGATTCTGGGTCTCAGGGATCATGACCCTAACCTAAGGCAGTCAACCTAAGGCAGTCGCTTAACCAACTGAGCTACCCAGGCGCCTCAACAAGTTAACGACCAAGATAACATGCAAAATGAGTGACCATTTCTAAATGTTTACTGGCATCTCTCTCAATCTCATTTTAGTAATTCATTTTTTTGTTTATTTTTAAAAAGCTTATTTTTGTTAATAAGTCTTCTTGGAAGAATTATTTTTCCCCAAGAACCTATCTCAAGATCCAACTAAAAACACAGTGGTATTAATCAGCTTTAGAAAGTTAATAGAATTTTAAATAAGATTAACTATTAGTTAAAGAAGACTGCTTTAAGTTAGAAGCTACTACTGTGGTTAATGGTCTTGGACTATATTTAAGCTCCTGTTATTGAAGAGCACGTGAGCACACACACACACACACACACACACACACACACACACACACCCCTCAATGTCTTTCGCTTCCATTTTTTGCCTTCTCCTTCTTTTAAAAATGAGCAATATAATAACTAAAGCATGGAGGTTAATAATATAATCCAAGCCAAGCATATTTTTTGAATGAAAAACTGAGATAACTAAGGCAGCATGCATATATTTCAATTATCTGGATTTGTTCTTAATTTTTATTTTATCCTGCAGAGACAAAGGAAAAAAAATACATAAAGACACTGTAGAATCTCTGGGGCACTGATCTCATCTCCTCTTTATTTCCTGAAGAAATGCTGGCATTAGAAGTCGTTCCTTTTTCTTCATTAATTGCTTATTTATAATGTGCCAACAAGTTTCTTTGAAGTTTACACTTCATATGGGGGAAAAATATAAAATAAGTACTGTGCAAAGTACTTGGCAAATAAGCAAAGAAGCTATTTGTTGGCTTTTTTCCTTAGTTTCTCAGATAGGAACTGAATGGAAATAACATTTTTACACTAATAGTTCATTAGAACTTCAAAGAAAATAAAGATTCACAAAAGTGAAAATTAGCAAGTAATTATATTAGATTTTACATTCATTTAAGGAAACTATTAAATGCTAGCTTGGATGTATAAGTAGAAGTTCTTAACTTCCTTGTTATAACAAAAAATGAAAATAAAAAACATAATCTTTAAATATAGCTTTGTGAAAATAGGAACCCAAAGGAAATAGCAAATACATTTCCTGATAGACCTAAAATAGATATCAATGAGTAGAAAAGATGGACCATATCTAAATAGCAGTTGAAATAAGTTTGAAATAAGTTAAAAAGAAGGGAAAAAATATTTAAAATTATGAGAGGCATAGTTTATTAGCAGCAAATTGATCAGTTTTGTGGGAGTTTCAATTAATGATACTTCTATTGAGTCAATTATGTGCCACATTAAACAAAAGACCAGTGAGACTTTCAAGAGCTGTGAAAGAATACAATGCATATATATATATATATATGTATATATCACCTTACTTTATGTTGCTCTGACAAGTGTGTTAATTCTCCCTCAATGTTAAGACACTTATGGGCAAATGAGAATACACTGAAAAGCTAGCAAATAAGGTGGTTTGGGGAACTATTTTGTTAAGGACCCGGGACTGGATCCTGGCGGAAGAAACAAGCAGCACTTGGGTACTTTAGCAGATGGGGAGTTTATTTAACACCTGCGGGCTCAGAGGAGACAGTTCTCCAAAGGTCTGAGCCCCGAGCTCAGGGTAACTCATACCCTTCTACTTCCGTGTGCTTGGTACATTTGGTGTGCAGGGGAATCGGGGCAGGGGAAAAGAATCGGGAAGGGCTTTGATATAGGGACTGGAATTCCCTTGCTGATTTGGTCCACCATCTTAGAGTACAGTTTTTCTCTTATCAATTCCACATGAAGAAAACTGAAGGTACTGAACATAGAACCTGGAGAAGAAAAAACTCAGGCAAATGCCAGGGAAAAAGACAACAACTTTCTTTATGTGTTAAAAACATTGTTTATTGAAAGAAGAGTCCCATTTGGTCTGCCTATCTCTAAAAAGGACATCTAGGCTTCATGTAGAGAAAAACATTCTAAAAGTCAAAACTGTATCATTATGGAAGAGGTTGCCATATTAGTCAAGTCTCTTGCTCAGAAGTGGGAAAACAAATTTAAAAAAGAAGAAAGGGGGGACTTAGACCCACACACTCAAGAAACCTTTCAGCAAAGTACATGCAGAGGTTCAGAAAGCGCCATTATGTTCTCCTTTTCCAAGGTTTCATCTACTTATTGCTTGGTTTCTTTCTAGGTGACTTCTTGATATAGGAGAACTGAAAGAGCCCCTGGAAGTACCGGCTTACCAGAGCTTGAAGTGACAGAGAAAAGAAAGCAGCCATCTATTTCCCATCTTCCACTTGTGGGTTATAGGAGAACTGTAATTGGGTCTGCTTGGTTCCCAAGGTAGTTATTTCTTAGACCTATCATTATAGACAATGGGGGCTGGATGCTATGAGAGACCTACCTTGGGTCTCGGGCCTACTCCTCAGATCACAGCAACTATGACTAACATCAGCAGAATCACTAAGCAGAAGAGAGACAGTAGGTAGCTATGTAGGCAAGAAACAAACAAGAAAAAAGAAAAATGAACCAAACCAAACCAAAGCCAAACTAAAATAATATGCACCACAACTACTTGGGAAGCTAATGAATTTCTCATCACTGAATATGTTTGAGCAAAAGTTAAATAACAATTGGTCAGTGATAAAAGGCCATATTGCCTCTTGTCACCTGTGGAGCCCTGAGCAAGTCATTCCTCATTTTCTCATTCAGTCAACAAATAATCATTAGCACATACAACATGGTAGGCCATGAAGACACAATGGTGTACAAGACAGATAAGGGGCCTGCCTTATAGGACATTACAATCTATGGTCCCTAATCTGTAAAAGGGATTATATTTGTCACACAATATTAGCATTTAAAAGAAAAGATGTATGTGGATACTAATATAAAATAATATATGAATGTGAGATATTAAAGAGCATAAATAAAATAGCTAATATTTGGCCTGGGAAAAGCATAAGGGAGTTAAAAGTAAACTTCATCTCAAAAGGAATTTGATCTACATACACCACATAGAGACTTCCTAATTTCACTCTGCAGCCTGTGATCCAATCCAAAATAAATTATTCCACCCAATAAATATCAAAGGGAAAAAAGCCCTCAGAGTGATTTCTCAGCGTAGAAGATACAATGAGAGATTTAAGGAACAGATCATCTCCTTGGCCATAAACACTGTGCCACTGCTTCTGAGACAGGAGTGTGAATGGGGTCCATAGCAGCCTTGACCCCAGGGATCTATGAGCTAGACCAAAAAAGTGTAACTTGTTTAGGGTAGCCAGATGCCACAGCACCCAGCCTTCTAGGATGCCAATGATACTGGCCTGATAAGCTAAAATCGAAAGGCCATGAAACAACCTTGGGAACAGTGGGTAACCCCATCAACAAGCTCAGTTTAAAGGTGCTGACAGTAATAATATCTTATCCAGGAATTCATCAGTGCCTAGCATAGTGCCAAACACATCTTCTGTGTGAATGCTGCCATTAGTAGAGTACACTAACTCTAATCATACCTTTTTTGGGAAGCTCTTAGTGTGAGTCATGGTCACTTTTTCTTGGAAGCTTCAACTTCTTAATCTGAAGATGAAATAAGAATGTAAACTCACTTATAAATTCTTTTAAAAAAACCTTAATGAATTTACAAGATAAATAATTGAATATTCCCTCCCCACGACTAATTCCTAAAGGTGGCATGAGTTACAATTTTTTTGTCTTAAGTGAGTGCCAGTTTCCCCCATTGAAATCTATTCAATGAAGACAATCTATGTAAGATGTAAGAATTTACTGCTAACCTATGAGACTCAGATATTTTTATTCATTTTGAATTTTAAAATGTGGTCATATACTGTTTTTTGAGGAGTAGGGAGTGAGGTTACTGGGAAATGTGGAAAAATAAAGTTGCTCACCACCATCTTAGATTTTTTTTTATTTATTCAGTGTTCCAAGATTCATTGTTATGCCACACACCCAGTGCTCCATGCAATTTGTGCCCTCAATACCCACCACCAGGCTTGCCCATTCCCCACCCCCTTCCCTCCAAAACCCTCAGTTTGTTTCTGAGTCCAAAGTCTCTTATGTTTTGTCTCCCTCCCCGATTTACCCTATTTTCCATTTCCTTTCCTTCTCCTACTGTCCTCTATATTACTCATTATGCTCCACAAGTAAGTGAAACCATATGATACTTGACTTTCTCTGCTTGGCTTATTTCACTCAGCATAATCTCTTCCAATCCAGTCCATGTTGCTACAAAAGTTGGATATTCATCCTTTCTGATGGAGGCATAATATTCCATTGTAGATATGTACCACATCTTCTTTACCCATTCATTTGTTCAAGGGCATCTTGGCTCTTTCCACAGTTGGCAATTGTGGCCATTGCTGCAATAACCATCTTAGATTTTTATCCTGGTTATATCATTTGTGTTCTTTCCCAGACACATGTATGATTAGTGACAGCCCCACGTGTATGATAGGAAGTAGCAGGGCTAAGAGAAAACTCTAAATCAGAAATACTTACTTCAGCCTAGCTTCCAAATGATCTGAGTTGAAAGGTATCTCTGGACCAGGATTAGATTCTGCCCACATAAAACCCCTTAACACCTTTATTTTTTATTTTTATTTTTTTAAAAAGATTTTTATTTATTTATTTGACAGAGAGAAACATAGCTAGAGAGGGAACACAAGCAGGGGGAGTGAGAGAGGGAGAAGCAGGCTTCCCACAGAGCAGGGAGCCCGATGTGGGACTCGATCCCAGATCTCCGGGATCATGCCCTGAGCCGAAGGCAATTGCTTAACCAACTGAGCCACCCAGGCGTCCCCCCTTAACACCTTTAAATCAGACATTGAAACTCAAATGTGGCATTTCCTTCTAGCTCCAAAATATTAATTTCATATCTTCACCGCAAGATGACCAAAAATAATCTAAGGAAATTTCACCCCTCTTAAATAGGCAAAGAGGGTACATAAATTTTGCCCAGCTGATTCAAAATGAAAAGTCTAGAAGGAATTGCCAAAACATCTACCTCAAAGGAGACATTTAAATTGAATGAGGAATTCTATCCCTAGGTAATGAACAATGCTTTAGTATTGGAGCACCAATGAAGTGGCAATGCCTTTTGTTTTTCCATTTTCAAAGACAAAATAGGCTTCTGAGTCAAGGAATTTTTTTGAAATATTTTGTGTTCTATGGGTACTGTTGATTAATGGAGTAGAAGGTGAAGTTGAATTTTAGGTTTTTTATTTTAAATTTTGTTTTAATTCCCAAGATTCCATTATTTCATGGTTCAGTCATTTGGCAATGAGAGGATCAGATGTCTTCTTAAAGGTCGGTTTATTCTTTCCCTGTTTGTATTAATCTCCAGTACATTTTTTTCTGATGAGAAGGATAAAGGGGTATGTGTGTCTTGTGTATGTGTGTATATATGTGTCTACCTTTCATTTTGTTCTGAGGAAAATAAAATAGCAGGCTCTCTTTTGATCTTCTGAGTCTTTGCAGCTCAGATATTTCTTTATTTTTTTTTTTTTATTTTGGGAGTAAGATTTTTTTATTACATTATTTTATTTTTTCACTGTTTATGCCCTACACCCATGCAGTACGTGCCCTGTTTCCAATTAAGTGACCCTATTTTGTTTTTGTGACAGAGAGAGCCTACTACCTCATGGCTATATTTACCAACATTTCACCTGACATAGCACACATGAAGCAAACAAAGCTGCCTCTGGTTGAAGGTGACTGGCTGCAAAGGAGCTTCTCTCAGGGAGACTGGAACAGAGCATCAGCAACTTTAACAACTCAGTTGTTAGTGACTCCCTTCAAAGAGTTGAAGCACAGTCTTTGGCAACAATTCTGTTAAAAAGATCTCTATATCACTTTACAGGCTTGCAGGCTCCTCACTTAAAATACATTAATTTCTTGGAACACTGAAAAAATAAAATAATGTAATAAAAAAGTAAAAAATAAAAATTAAATTAAAAATTAAAAAAAAAAACATTGTCAATACGCCTGTAATTTTCTGTATGACTTAGTGCTGTTTTCCCCAAATACAAGGTACTTGAACTGGGTGGGTGTCTCCCCACACACTGGAGGATCTCTCTCTCTGGCGGCACTGTCTCTGATAGTGTCTGTCTGATATATTTTTGCTACATTATTCTACAATCAAGGAGGATTTAGTAAACAAACAGGCAGTTCAAAAGTAAAGAACCAATATTTCACAGATTCACAAAATTCCTTTCAAAATTCAAGAATCTAGGTTTCAAAAGGAAAAGGTAAAATTGTGCAATTTTGACCAAAGAACAGCATTTCAATGTCAAAGACATACAGGAATGGGCATATTTGTAACAGGAGAGAATTCGTGTTTGCTGAACATGGCTGGCCTCTACCTAGTGCCATGAGAACTGCTCTTTTTGAAGGGGTCTATGAGCAGAGGTCACCAGAGGACTTTCTGAAGAGTGGGTTGGTGAGGATGGGACATTTCTTGGGCAGCACTATGGCTGACTCTCACAGGAGTTTTCAGTTTCTTAAGTTTTGGTTTGCATGCAACAGTGATTTCAGAGGGCTAAGGAGAAGAAAAGGGAGAGAACTAATCAATAAGCCTGCTTATTCCTCAGTTGTTTTTACTGCTTCTCAACATAATATTGGGAGCAATTGATTTAGTAAAGTCTGAATTTAGTATAAAAAAAGATCTCTTCCTGAAGCTTGGAAGTTACTATCAGAATCTTTTGAAAGAAATATTCTTTATTTCTGAAGGAAAAAATGGAACCTATAAAAATGGAGATGTGCTTTCCCGTGGTTTTATTCTCTCTTGCTGTCTCACTTTCTCATTTTCAAATTCTAATGACATAAAAGTCAAAAATTCAATTGATTTTATTATAAGTCATATTACACTATCTTGATTCATTTTTTAAAGAGAAGCAGTTAAATCACACTTTTCCAAGTTGATTTTTATGGTTTAAAAGTTTGTGAAAGTTCTTCATGGAAGTTTTCTTTTTCTTTTTTTCTTTGTTTTGTTTTGTTTTGTTTGCTTTTAAGTGATTTGCCATCACTTGGTTTCCCTGAGGGAAACGATGTCCTTATATTTTAAAGATGTTGATCAAAAGCTTGGAATCCTTTCTTTTGTTATTTTCCAGCTGACTGCTTCCCGAAATAGATTATAACCCACAGTGAACACTCAACCACCTCTATTTTTGTTTTCAAATTAGACTACTGCTTTAATTAAAAAAAAAAAAAAAACACTTAACCATGGTCATCAAGTTTTGACTAAAAAGATATATAAACAATAAAATGCTAATGGTAAGTACTCATTCCTTGCAGAATTTGAAAAACAAAATTCTATTACACACATAAACAAAGAACTGGAGAAAAACAGAATTGAAATAAACAGCTTCTGTCATTATTTATGGGAAAAGAAAATTTTAATTAGGAATTATTTGAAAATCTGATCAGAAATTATTTACCTAACAGTTTATTTAAGATACATATAACTGGAGACAAAAACAGCTCTCATCCTAGTTCTTTGAAACTGCCAACTTTTGAAGCTAAAATTCTGATGGTGTTATACAGGTGTAACAATAGATTCAATTGCTGATTATAAGTCAAACAAAATCTAATTCACTAGACTATCTAAAAGGCATTTTTGTATATATTCAGGAAAAATTGTGTGCATTTACTATAATTAGCAAATTTTTCCTTCACATGGGATCTGCACATATGTGTGCAATGTATACATATGGATGTAAACAGAATTAAAGTCATCTTTGTGTATTTATAAAGTTCCTTCTTAGTGAATCCAAGTTTAATAAAAAGTCATCTGCAGCAAAATATTTGGAAGAAACCATATAAAAAACAAAGGGTTTTATTTTCTCAGGTGCTTTCACTGTCAGGGGCTCTTTCTAAATGTTCAGAGATATAAAGGAAAGAGTCTGGAAGAGCTTAAGTAATCCCCAACCTCTGATAATACCATCATGAAATGTAACTCTCCTAAAAATGCTGCTAATATAATTGACGAAAGCTAGCTATGCTCAATGAACTGCTCAGAATATGAGTAGCCTTATTTTCTAAGGTTGAAAGGTGAAAACATAAAAATACTATGAAATGTGCAGGATGGAATATCACTCTGTCAGTGGGCTCTACTGGGTTGAAATTTCTGGAGAATATTACAGTATTCTTGCCAAATTTGGACTCCCTTAGTGAACCACCTGTTTTTCCTCATTTTTATTATTGCCTTGGTTTTCAGGGTCCCCTCCCCCCTCCACAGGTAATACTGAGTGCTTCTTAATGTTTTTAGATTGTCCCTTCTGTCTCCTAATAATTCTCCAGCCAGGCTAATCATTATCAGTTACAATTCAGATTGTGATCCATTTACAATTACATCAAGAAAAGTCTGCCTGTTTTTCCTATTTAAGGACATGATTTAAAATTTACAATAATTCATCAGTTCCCTAATTAGAGCATTGGATTTCACACACCTGACCAAAAATCACTGCATCTAATGTAATCGGCAAAAGACAGCATTTGTCCTTTTGAGTCATACAGGGTTTTCTCAGAAATGTCCTTTCATGGCACAAACATTTCCTTTACTAAAACGACTGGCTTATTGCAGCTAAACACACCCATATGGCCTGCCCCAAAGGCTGCCTTTAATGAATTGGCCAAATAAAACACTGAGAATGTCTGTAAAGGAAGAACACTAATGAGTACTTTTTAGAAAATGACTAGAATGTGGTTTTATTGAAAACTACAGTGTTAAAAAGAGAGAGATACAGAGAAAAATTATGCTTAGGCAAGGGTGGCCAAGTTTCCATAGAGACACTCATTTACCTCATTAATCCATTCTTTCCTTTCATAGTAACTTTTATCTGGATTATATTACCACTTAAAATAAAGACTATTTCTGTCTCTCTTGAAGGTAGCTATGGCATTTGATTAAGTTCTGGCTAATGGGATATCTGCAAATTGAAGTTGAGAGGCATGTCCTAACCCACCCCCTTCCTCCACACTTCTACCTGAAAAGTGGATGTGGAAAGGAATCATGGAACACCAGAAGAATGAGGACAACACCAAAGACATGCTGTAGCTACATGATGAAATCTCCTGGGTCACTGGAAACCAAATGGAATGGCTCTACTCCAACTTTTACATGAGAGAGAAATGAAACTCTGTTTTGCTTAAGATGCTGTTATTTTGGGTCAGTGCTATAAGCAGCTGAAGCTATGTGCTACTTCTTCCCATGAACAGCCAAGTTTCATATGCTAACCTTCAGATGTCTGAGAGTCACCACACACATAGTTCAGATAATCTTGTTTTTATTGTTCTAGGAAATGACTTAAACTTTTTGCTAGACCATCTGGACCTTAATGTTGAACTCTCTAAGATCATTGCTCTTGTGCTACCCTCTGCGTTCTATTACTGGTATCCACAAGAAACAAGGGGTGGAAATGGGCCTGGGGGACAGGCAAGGTGCTGGACCAAGGTCAGTTTACAGATATAATTATAAAATCAGGATTAGATATTTGACCATGTTTTACCTGGAACAAAAGCTCTTGAATTTAAGCCTGGTGCAGGGCTCATTCTCCTGCTGTTTTGCCCTTCTTCTGTATAAAGAACTATCAGAAACCAAATATCAAGTGTACACACCTGAGCAATTTTTCATTTTTCCCTTTTATTTTCTTACTATGTATTTCTTCTTGTCAACTCTTTATTTAAGAAACCATAAGCTGGACATCTCTCCCACTTAAAAAATTGTCCCATGATTCAAAGTGGCCCTTTCCAAGTCTGTACCTTCTCCCACTTCATGTTTTAGGGAATGAGACAGATGGTAGTTATTGTATTGTTCTTAATTTCTTGAACATACATTTATCTCTACTGTTGGTTTATGAAGGATCAGTGTTTCATTGTCAATAGTGTTCTATTTATTTTCCAGACCCCTGAGAGCCTTGCCTTTTAGATTGATTCTTCATGAAGTATTCAAGTGAGACAGCATTTTATAGAATAATAGTGTTTAACTGTTGAAAGGTCATCTAGTCCAACCTCACAACTAGTACAAAAAACTCTTGTAGCTAATTGCTAGCTGTGTTTGAGTGAATTACTTAACCTCTCTGAACTTCGGGTTCTCACTTATAAGTGCAAATAAATTTCTACATTACACAGTTAGCACTGCTTCAATAATAGTAGTAACACCAGTGAAATTATTGCTTGATGTTGCTGTTGGGTTGTTAACAAAGTTAAGTCTTCTCTTGATACCTTAAAATAAAGTCTTCTCATCTGAGAAATTAAAGTATTTTAGTTACTCTCTGGCTTAAAAGAAAAACTCATTCTCTGTAATTTTAACCATCTGTCCTGAACTTTGCCACAGGGCTTGAAGATTAAATTTATTTTGCCCACATGATCCTTATTCTTCTCAATAAAACTTTTTATTCCTCAAGCTTAACATTCCTGGTGATTCTAACATTCTCAGACATGATAGAGATTCAAGTCTTTTTCATGAAGCTGATTTTTTCCCTCTTGATAATCTGTGTCTTGTGTCCCCACTCTCAAAGCATGATATGGACCCAACACAGACAGTTTAAACAAGACCTGACTTGTACTTTTTGATGGACAGCAGTGAGAAAACAAACATATGCATCCTTTCAAAAGAAACCTAATTCAGAGGAAAGTTTTATTCAAGGTAGGGATTCCTTTATTCATGCTTTCTTCCTCAAACTTTGCTCCCCACTTCTATTTTATTTGGGTTTAACTACTTTGGTATGATTCAGATTTGATTACTGAACAATCAAAGGACCTGTGTTTGTTTGTAGGTAGGTTCAGTCATATGTGAGTCGGGTAAACTTGGACAATGCCTTATTTTTATCATTTGCAAAATTCCTGCCTTACCTATCCTACTGGGTTAATCCAAGATTCAAATGAAAATATGAGCAAAAATCACTATATAAATATTGTACAGTGTTGACAGTAGTAACGAAATTGTCCTTTCCACATCATTCTCCATCCTTTCTGAGTTTCATTGTTCATAAAATGGGAATTAAAATACAGAATTATGTAAAGATCATTATATGTGTAGTTAATGTGTATGTAATAGTATAACATGGTTCCTGGCACAGGTTGGTCAATAAATGTGAAATTTTAATTTATAGTTGATATATTCTGGCCCTCAAAATGACATAGACATTGTACTCATTGGCATGAACACAAGTCATTTTTCATTCGCTTCGGTGGAATTTTTAGGAGGGTGACACACTAATCAGAAAATAGGTCACTTGAAAGCTACTCTCCTACATGACGTAAGAGTCATATTCACCGAATCATTTCTTTTACATGAATGATCAGGGTAATTTTCTCCTTCTCTGTTCATTAACAATCACTGTTTCTTAAAGTCTCACATAATATACAAATCCATAAGAGAAATCCATTGAAATACAATCTATTACTCTTAGATAGAAATAGTGAGACACTACTTATCAAAGAGCACTTTATATATGTGCTGCTGAAGCAAGTACTATCAAATAGCACTTTGATTCTTCAAAAGAGGTAATTCACCCTTCCAGTTCAAAGAGCTTGCTCTTCTGATGGTAGCTCAACCTGGATGACCTTAACTGCTTAACCTGAATGAGCAATTTGCTTTATCCCCTGCCCTCTTTCTAAGTATATATATAGAGAAAACAACCATATAAATTCACACTCTGTCAAATTTGGTATTCAGTATCATTTACATTCTTTTGGTCCCAGGCTATTTACATATATTTCCTGATATTATCCATTTATAGTTGTTTTAAGTCTTTTAAAAAGATATTATTTTTGGTATGGTAAAAACATATTTTTAATTAAACTTACAGGATTATTCCATCATGCACTGCCTCAAATTCTGAGCCATAACAGAAAAATGTTATCAAGAAAAAGTTTTAGAAACCAAGTTAACCTGAACCACTTCAGCTTTAACCACAATACAAAGTAGCATTGACTTATTTATTAGATATAATATGACCACAAGGTACATCTGTTCTTAAAAATGTCCAACTGTCACCTAAAACTTCTCCCATTCTCCTCCTTCTCTCTAAATAGTAACAATCTTATAATTGCTTCAGAGGGAAACAACAAGGCCATCACTTCAAAACACACTCAAATGTCCATTTCAAAATAGTCTTCCTCATTTATTTATTCATCCTTCTCTTCAAATGGTACCTTAGACATTTATCAGACATTTATGAGTATCTGGACACTTTAGGAGATAACAAAATAAGTATTTCTCAGTCCCAAATACAAAATGAAAGAGCTTTAAATCTACTACCAAGGAGCTATAGTCTCCCAGAAGATCTTAATGTACGCATGCTTAATATACAATATGGAAAGCACTGAATATCATTAAGAGAATATAGTTAAAGTCACTATGTGAGCAGAAAACTGAAAGATCTTAGCTAGCCTCAGAGACACTATGTAATCTGTTTCTCAATTAGAGCTATGATTTGGGAACTTAGACATTGTAAGGGAGAGATTTTCCAGGGGACAGGAAGAACTTGAACAAAGAAATGGAGACAGAAAATTACATAAAATTTGCAGTTATTACAGTTAGTATAATTAACCTCACTTTAAGGAATTGGGGGGAAAGTGAGACAAAAAATTTAAAGGGAAAGATTTCAGTCTTTGTCAAACTAAGCTGCATATCTTTTATCTACTTGGAGATAATGAGCCATTGGTGATTTTCTGGTAGGCCAGAGGCTTCGAGAACATTAATCAGTTATGCTTTGATTAACTTGAAAGGGAAAACTGAAGTGAGAGATAGCTTGGCTACTCATTGCAGTGACCTAAACAATAAGCAAAGGGAGTCTGAAAGAGGCAGTAGGAATGGAGTAAAGAGTTAGATGTCCACAAGAGAAATATAGGGGTGCCTGAGTGGCTCAGTCGGTTAAGCGTTTGACTCTAGATTTCAGCTCAGGTCATGATCTCAGGGTCGTGAGATTGAGCCCTGAGTTGGGCTCTGTGCCTGGCATGGAGCCTGCTTAAGATTCTCTCTCTCTCTCTGCCCTTCCCCACCCACTTTCTCTCTCTCTCTAAAAAAAAAAAGAAAGGAAGAAAGAAAGAGAAAGAAAGAAAGAAAAAGAAAGAAAGAAAGAAAGAAAGAAAGAAAGAAAGAAAGAAAGAAAGAAAGGAAGAAACACATATTGTAAGAGACAATGAATCTCAAATATATATTCAATGTGAGTATGATTTTTATTCAAACCAATGATGCAGAATTGTTCCAGGCTTAATTTTGTTTTGTTTTTGTTTGTTTGGGTTTTTTCAGGCTTAATTTTGGACTTGACATTGTATCTGAATAGCAAACATAAAATAAGTAAAACCTAGACATAAATTGATAAAACATAATAAAAATATGAAATTATTTATTTAAAATGTACAAAATTAACTATTCTATTCTTCACAGACATTATACTTCCCTGATTTCTATTATCTTTTATTTTTGTAAGAACAATGTAGGATTGCTTTTGCATTTAACTATGAACAATGAAAAGTCCATATTTAGACTCATTTATATGTATGTTTTAAATCATTCCTCAATCATACGTCAAGCAAAACTATAAAGCAACCTCCCACACATTCATCAAAGCCTTTACAAAGCAAATTTCATTGGAGAATTCCTTCCAGAAGGAGAGCAGTAAGATAGAATTTCCTGACTACAGTGATCTTCAGTGTCATGGCTGACAAGCAAATGGATGGCTTTTTCTATACTTGGCAAGACTCAGAAAAATAAGAGTCAGAGAAGGAAAATTGGGGGTAAAACAGAAATAGAGTACAAAGAAACAATATTCAAAAATATTGGGGCTCAGATTCTGAATATATATACCTGCTTATAAAATGAACATACAAATATTTTTGTAAAATTCAGATTTACATATAAATGTAAGTTATTATAATTATAGACATATAGAATTATAAAAATTGAAATGCAGAAGTGACCTTACAGGCACTGTATCATAACTTTATTTTGTGAACAAGCTGTTGCTGAGGACAGCTAAGACCTCAATCTCTTCTCCCTCTCTGTCTACTTTTCTTGTTAATAATATCAGCATCATTGAAATAGACCTTATTTCTAAAATGCAATTGTCTGTGTTTTATAGAAAAAGCAAACTAGAATTGAATATGAACTAATCCTCTGAGATTAAGAGATTAAGCACATTTCATGACTATATTCATCATGAATGTCCCTAATGACTCAACAGATACCCTCTCTATTGGCTACTGTGCATTTTCCATGGTTTTGACCCTCTGCTTTCCTCCCTTCCCTTATGCACTGTTGAAACGGCATCTGATTTGTGTCTATAGATTTGGCAGCCCTTTAGCAAGGGTCTTTGCCACAGTTTATAAGTATGTAAGCTGTTAATTTACCAGATCAAAGAATGGAAAAAGCTATAGGCCATGCCCCTAGTGTTTCTCAACAAAAGCAAGTACGAAGGAATGGAGTATGATTATTCAAAAACATCATAAGCTGCAATTATTTCATTAAAGAATTATGAACTAACAAAACAGATGAAGTGGAGAATTTCCTTTCAGGAATAAAGAAAACCCACATGAGTGAGTACAAACACCTAAGATAGAAATAAATATAAATGCTATTTAGAACTAAAAAAGGCACTTGAAAAAAGATATGTTCTAAGAGCATTTATCTAAAATTAGATGAAAATGACTTTTAGTTATTCATTACCAAGTAAAATGTCAATATCTATGTCCTTCTTAGTTACTGAAATTCTTTGAAAATAAATTACTTTTATAAACATAATGCTTTTGTATTACTTACAATTTGCAACATAATCAAGAATACTTCGACGATGACAACCATGTCTCATTATATTTTTTGCCAGACTAGGCGACATCATTATATAAATTAGACTCGAAGTGTGATTATGTTAAGTTCTTTTATTTTCTCCCATCTTATTTCTGTTTAAACAACTGTGGAAGGGCAAAATGAAAATGTGTAAACAGTTTATTCTAGAACACTTGTAGGAAATTTTTCTTAATGTTGGCTGCATTTTTTTCCTTTTCCCCATGAAATGCAAGAGTGATGTTGGATAAAAAACTACATATGTCAGTACTATTTTAGCCATAATGCCTGTAGGTGTAATTAGATTTTCTTCCTTGAAATCCATGTTCTTATGTGAGTTCGTGGCATGGCACTTCTGTGAGCAATCATCACAGAATGTCTACAATAGTCTTATAATGAGACACATATTTATATTAACACAATATTTTATTTTCCAATTGAAGTGACAGTCTACTTTTTCAGATCTATGGTTTGAAAAAGTTCAAACTTTCTCCAAACAACCTGGGTGATCCTATGATATATTGCCGTATGGTAATAACAGATCTTTAATTTTCCTGAATAAGGGCAGATTTTGTGTTTATAAATGATCAGTGTATACCGTAAGTAAGTGTGAATAGGAGACTTCCAGGATTATTAAAAAAAAAGGTGAAATATATGTAAATAATATCAGATATATTTTCTGGATATTATTTACATATATTTCACCTTTTTAAAAATATTTTCATTATCATCAGATGAGCAAATAAAGCAGATGGCTTTAAAGTTGAAAAGAGTTAAGATATGATTTACTTAGTATAGTAAATGTCAGAGATATCTGATTCAAATACTGCCTGCATCTCCTACTGGCTGTATAATTTAAGGCTCTTAATCTCTCTTAAAAATAACTTTTTTCCAGTCCAGTCCATGTTGAAAGGTCTGACGTTATTCTGATGGTCCTCCCTCTATAGGTAAGGGATCGCTTTCTCCTAGCTTCCCTTAAGACATATTCTTTGGTTTTATGATTCAAGAATTTTACTATTATGTGCCTGGAAGTTTTTCTGGCCTCATTGATCTTGGGGGGTGTCCTCTCTACTTCTAGGACATGAACATTTGTTTCATTCCTCAGAT
>PITA01008767.1:0-82190 GCA_004023965.1 Spilogale gracilis
GTAGGGCTCGATCCCGGGTCTCGAGGATCATGACCTGAGCCAAAGGCAGTCTAAACAACTGAGCCACCCAGGTGCCCCATATTATTATATTTATTATTTCTTTATTTTTATTTCCTTAGGTTTGATTATTTTCTAGTATCTTAACAATTGAAATGTGAAGTATTGCTTTTTAGCTTACCTTTTAATATACATATGAAATATATAAATATATAAAAATAAGTAAATAACCAGAATGTCTTGAAAGTATTACATTACATAGTGCATAATTCCATAAATTTTGATATGTGATACTCTTATCACTATTCATTTTAAAATATCTAATTTCCATTTTGACTTCCTTTTCAACCTATTTTTTTTAGAACTATATATTTAATTTCCAGACGTGTCGAGTTTTTCTACTCATCTTTTATTATTGATTTCTAGCTTAATTCCAATCTAACCAAAAGATATAATCTAAAACTTTTTAGTCTTCTTAAATCTGTTGAGGATTTCTCTTTACCCCAGTTTATGGTATCCTTTGATAAATGTTTCTTGTATACTTGGGGAAAATGTGAATTATGTTACCATTAGATACCGTGTTCTATCTAGGTTCCTTAGGTCAAGTTTGTAAAATGTGTTGTTGTTGTTGTTCGGTTTGTGTTTGTGTTTGTTATTTTGATGTGCCTACAGATTTAGGATTGTGGTGTCTTCCTGTTAGGATGACTCATAAAATATCTCTTTATTTCATTATCTCTAGCAATGTTTCTTGTCTTCAAATCTATGTGGTTTGATAGTAATTGTCAAAAACTGTGAAGGTTCTGAGATTTTGAACTTCTTTCAAGCTAACAAGTTATGCTGCCATAGTTTCATGGATATTGGTAGACGACACAAGATTCATGACTCAGAGATATAGGACTTCACTTATAGTAGTAACAGTAACCAGAACATCTGAGTTTTATTGGGCTGCTCCATGAACCCCAATTCCCATACAGTATTGAACTCCACTGCATATCATTTCATTTTAGCTTCTCTAAATCACCAGTGCACCCTGCCTAGGCATTTCAGGGAAACTCTGTGCATCAAGGGCCTCATTGAATCAGTAGCTTTATTTCAGGAGGTAAAGGAGGAAGAAAATTTGACAGAGATAGCTGCATTTAATGTATTTGGGCTTCACTCAGCTTCTTAAAAATGTGACTTGATAATTTTAGTCAGTTCTGAAAAATTTACATGGATGATAGACTTCTTTTACTTCTCCATATTTAATATTTTGGGAGTCTCCTCATTTTTAGTCCTGTCTCACACAGTTTCTCTCACCTCCAATCCTAAGCCTCTTGTGGGGTTATGCTACATCAGTTGGCTTACTTCTTTCTCATTAGCATTATCCTCTTGAGACACCTGATGTTCATATTTTAAATTCTTCTAAAATCTCTTTCTGCTTTCTACCTTTGAAAAATGTGTTAATGCTTTACCCACTGTTCACTTCTGTTCTCTTGGTCTGTGTACCTATTTTCTTTTTCTTTTTTGAGGGATGTTATGGGGAGATCAATAATATGCTTACTCCATTATATACAATTCAAATTCTCCATTCCCTTATTTTCAACTTTCCTATTCTATTTGTGTTTTAATATACTTCTTGTAATTATCAATTAACTGGTTAGAAGTCTAGAATGAGTGACTCTTTAATCTTAGATTAGTTTAAGCTCTTCACATTACATATTATTCACATTTATTGTCACTGATGGCACTTTTTAAATGTTGGGTGATTTTATATTTTATATTTAAATTTACACTTGAGGTTCTTTGCCTCTGATAGACTCTACTTGGATAGTCACCCTATGAGAAGGCTGGACACTACTTGAAGGTTGTAGTCCATTATTTTTTAGGGGATAGCAATAGAGAGGGTATGCAACTACATTACTGCCTTATTTACTTTTCCCAGGCTCTTACAATAAATATTCCTGGTGATGTTAAAATACCTCATACCCTGCTGCTTGTCAGATAACTCTTCCTTTCTGGTTTATGTCACTTTCTTATTCCAGTTGCACACCCTGCTCGTGTCTCTGGATGTCCTTTTCTTATGGATTCTGCCACCATGGTCATGCTCAAATTTGCTACAAGCTTTCTTGTCATTACAGCCCAGTTGCCTAGAATGTGTGCAATGTGCAGGCCATACTATGAAGCATACCCACACAATGGATTCCTCACACTCTGAACCACTAATAATATTCATTTCATTTTTGAGCAATGCTACATATGTATTATTTATAGGATTGTGTGTGTGTGTGTGTGTGTGTGTGTGTGTGTAGATTGCTAATATTGGATGTGCTCAGTTTGCCTTCCTAAAACCAGATCTTTGAAGCACTGCTGTATTAAGATACTTGATAGGCTCAGTTATTTGCTAATGAAAATTAGGCTCTTCTGCTAAATCCTGCATTTTATATTGACTAGTACAGTTTGAGCTCTGTTCCAAAAGCTATTAAGGATTCAATTAAAATTCTCTCATACAGTATGAATATTATATAACACTATAAATCACTTGGATTCTCTATGATAACACAGCTGTCTTTTCTTTTAAGAACATATAGCACATCTTTAATTTCTAGGTTAGATTAGACTGATGGTTGAAATCTAATGTCACCTGTGGTTAGTTACTTTTTTTTTCTTTTTAATCTACAGAATCTTAAAATTCTTACTTACTCCTGATGAAAGTACACTTTTTGGGAATGGTTTGGGAGATTGTTCTGATTTATATTCACTATGAGCTATTTTGGAGGCTGATCTGATAATCCACTTCTCCACTAATAAATTTAGGTCCTTTATTATAGTCATTAGTGGACCCAACTCTTCCATTTCCCTAACTTGTCTACTTTCTGGAAAAATAAATCAATTCATTTTTTAAAGTTTTTCCATTAAAATATACTCATAAAGATTCTTTTCAGTTATCTTCTTTCTCAATCCTTGGTCTCTGAGGGCTTTGAAAAGCTAGCAATGAAACTTAGTGTGTGCAAAGACTAGATACACATGTATCCCATGTCTAACATTGACTGGAGTGTTGACAGTTTGTGGTAGATGCAGTTATATTAAATTTAGTCAGGTATAGATATGCCCTGAGTTGTAGAAGACCCAGCTGTATTTAATTTAAATTCAACCTACAAAGGAGTAAAGAATTTTCTAATAGAATGACTGTTTAAAAGGAATTTTATAAGAGTCACCACTAGGATTGCCTGTCAGGAAACTATAAGGGAAAAAGCAAAAGCCAAGTTCAAGAAGATGGAGAAAAAGAGTGAGAACAGAAAGTGAAATATTCTTTTTTTTTTTTTTAAAGATTTTATTTATTTGACCGAGAGAAACACAGCCAGAGAGGGAACACAAGCAGGGGGAGTGAGAAAGGGAGAAGCAGGCTTCCAGCTGAGCAGGGAGCCCGATGTGGGACTTGATCCTGGGTCTCCAGGATCATGCCCTGAGCCGAAGGCAGTCGCTTAACCAACTGAGCCACCCAGGCATCCCGAAATATTCTTTTTTTTAATAGTAAATAAACTTTATGTATCTGTTCTTCCAAGATGACATTGCCAACAGTCTCAGATCTGTATACAATACAGTAAGCACACAATATTGACTATTTACAATTTACAGTAGCATTTCTTCCTCTGAAAAATATAAGTGCATAAGATAAGTAAACAATGAGGTACTGCTGCTTGGATTTATAGGATAGTTTAAAGAACTAGTCTTTAGCAAATATTCAACAAATAAATCTCGATAAAATACTCAATTAAATGTTCTAATTTATCAGAAAAAATCTACTAAGCATCTTACAAATCAGCTTCAGTGATGCTCTCAGATTACAAATTAAAGTGGTCTTAATCTGGAGCTAAAATTTGGAGACACAGGTTTTATCTCTATATAGCTACATATAAATAAATATTCTACATATGTAATCATATAATCACATTATGTATACCCAAATATTTTTGTATCAACAAAGGTAGAAAAATATGTTTCTTTATATGAGCAGCGAAGCACTTGCTGTTGAGAAAGGAAAAGGAAAATACAGTATTGGTGGACCAGATTAGAAATACATAGTGGAACCATTCCCTTTACATTTTCCCGCCAAGAATTCTGCATGGTAGACTGTCGGTCCATTCTCCTGGCAAAGCCTTCCTTGAACACCGTGTCTATATCTTTGTAGTTGATATGTGGTTAACAACATGTCATGTGTTATGTATGGGGGTCACATATATGTAAATTAGGAATGTAGATAGACATATTTTTTCCTTTATGATATGAATGAATCCCTTCCCTTTATATCCTAGTGTTAATGTAGCACATTAGGGTCTCATTCAGAAAAGGTTAGGTAAAGTTAAGTGACTAATTCCAGGCAACTATCTTGAAGAAGATGGAAAAACAGTGCATGGTTGGTCACTAAGGGAATCTCATGTACTATGTCAGGTCCCTTACCTCCATACAGAATTATTAAGTTGCATTTGCCTTAATTTCAATGCTTTCTTCATCCTCCCCCCCCGCCACTTCTTAGTTGTATAAAGCAAACAAAATACTATTTTGGAAAGATGTGTATTTTTCTCTGCCCATCACATTCTTTCTCAGACTCTTAGAAAAACCTAATTCTGACAACTAGTTAGGCCCCAAATGGGAATTTATCTACATTTACACCTCATTGAAATGTTATGATAAATAATTCTATTTTTGAAGACATTAACAATATGAAATAAGGATTAGATGCAGATACATTTGAGACAATCCAGCAGCAGCCCAAATGGGAAAAGGCTTGGCTGCCTCCTTCTAATTTATTTTAACTTATTCTGGTCCATTTACAACACTTCTGTCTTTCCTGAAGCATCTCTGTGGCCATGTCTATTCTCAACACCCTTTTTATTTCCATTGGCTCCCTTTCTTACAAACAGATGTTTATGAAAACAATCAGGGTTCCTAAGATTATAGAGACCTTATTCTCCTAAGGTGTCTTTAAGGGATATATTCTGGATATTTGATTTCCATAGGAGTTTTAGTATTTTAATAGTTTAAAGAATTTTTTATTAAATGATATTCTGACAATTACACATGTATTCTGAAAAGTTTGAAAATGACTTTATAACAGATGTTTTGTGATTTGAGTGTCTCTGTTAGCCTATTGTCACCATCCTGCTTGTGTCCAAGGAAGATCATACACACACACACACACACACACACACACACACAATATGTGTACATACATATATACAATATGTGTGTATATATATATACCATATATATATAATGCTATATAAAACTGGAAGTTGTTTATGAACTTGAACAGAGAGTGTGGTGGGAGGAGTCAACCATCATGCACACAAAATGCAAAACACAAATTCACAAAACACAACATGCTTTGTAGTAGATACAGTGCTCACATTTTGAGTGAATTTCTTGAACAGATACTCTTTTTGTATACCCCAATTAAATATGAGTGTAGTAGAAAATGGACAATAAAACATTGCTTGGTCGACCATACTTTTTTATTTTATTTATTTTATTTTTTTATTTTTTAAAGATTTTATTTATTTATTTGACAGAGAGAAACACAGCTAGAGAGGGAACACTAGCAGGGAGAGTAAGAGAGGGAGAAGAAGGCTTCTTGCTGATTAGGGAGCATGATGCGAGGCTTGATACTGGGACTCCGGGGATCACGACCTGAGCCAAAGTCAGACACTTAATGACTGAGCCACCCAGGCACCCCATGGTCAACCATACTTTTAAAATTTTTTCACTATTGTACTTTGGCTGAAGTATTAAATTAATTAGCTCATAAAATAGCTGGCCAATGGTTAAAAATTATTTCATTGCAGGGGCGCCTGGGTGGCTCAGTTGGTTAAGCGACTGCCTTCGGCTCAGGTCATGATCCCGGAGACCCAGGATCGAGTCCCACATGGGGCTCCATGCTCGGTGGGAAGCCTGCTTCTCCCTCTCTCGCTCCCCCTGCTTGTGTTCCCTCTCTGGCTGTGTTTCTCTCTGTCAAATAAATAAAATCTTTAAAAAAAAATTATTTCATTGCTAAAACGATAATAATAATTGTAGTGACCTATGTGCTTGTCCTTTCTATCATCCAGGTGATAGAAAAGAAGCCTCAGACACATGTAATTGAATTCCCTGATATTAAACCTAACTTAGGTAATGAATGTTCAGCAGTAAAATGTGATCCTAAAGTAATGATTTTACTTCAGATCATATTGATTTTGTCATTTTGTTTTTAATTTTTAAATTAAAAATATAAAATATATAAACACTAGTGAATTTTATCAATTTTTGCTTATATATATTTAAGTTGCATCAGAAAACATATTTTTGGGGCGCCTGGGTGGCTCAGTTAGTTAAGCTACTGCCTTCGGCTCAGGTCATGATCCCGGAGACCCGGAATCGAGTCCCACATCGGGCTTCCTGCTTGACGGGAGGCCTGCTTCTCCCTCTCTCACTCCCCCTGCTTGTGTTCCCTCTCTGGCTGTGTTTCTCTCTGTCAAATAAATAAAATCTTTAAAAAAAAAAGAAAACATATTTTTAAGTGATTTATTCATTAGCTAGAGAGAGTGAGCTTGGGCACGCATGGGGGAGGGGCAAAGGGAGAGAACCTTCAAGCAGACTCCCCGCTGAGGATGGAGCAGGATCTTAGGATGCTGAGATCCTGACCTGAGCCAAAACCAAGAATGCCATGATTAATCGATTGTACCACCCAGGTGCCCAGGGAAAACAAATATTTTAAGTTAATGCAGGATATGTCAGAATTAATTTTATTCAAAAGGGAGCAATATATTTTCCAAGCTACTTAACGGCTCTGTATGGTTTTGCTCCAACATAAAGAGTAAGAATTGTCTTAAGAAAAAATAATGGTGCAGGTAAGTGGCGAATAGACCATGAAAAATGAGAAGTAGGAGAAAGGAGCTTTATTTCCTGTCGCTAAAATCTATACCTTCAGTCATGGAATTTGTTCTGTATCCATGGAAATATGTTGATGTTGTGTGGGATCTCATATGGTTCTTACAAAAGAGTTTCAGAAAACTATGTGTAAAAAGTAAAAATTAACCAAAACACCTCTTTTGGTACTAAGTCATACATAATGTTTTCGCTAATAACTCTTGAAGTCAAGGACAATACCTATTTCTAATTTCAGAAATATTCCTTTTGTGGTTTTAGTCATATGTGGGGACCCAGGTGGCATAATGGAACTAAAGTGACCTTAGGTAAGAATTAATAATGCTTTATTTGGGGAAAAAAGTTATCTTATAAATACAGGTGAAAATGCTTCCCAAGGAGCCTTTACATTTAGGTAGACCATTCCTTTTTTTTTTTTAACCAGAAATTGATTTGTTTTTTGTTTTTAGTGAGTAAAAGATCCATTTCTGAAAAATGTGTTCAAGGAGTTTTCCAAATTATATGAAATAGTAGTCTAGATAAATTGTCAAAATAAATGAAGAATAAAATATATATGTATCAAATTTTTGTTATAGCTTGGATTTTTAATGGATAATAAGTATGTGAAAATTATATTATAAAAAGCAGTGCAATTTTAACAAAGAGAGTTTACAATTCTTTTTTGGTCATTGGGAAGTAATTTAGTGTACAAAAATTTCCTTTCTGAAATTAAATTTCAGTTATAATCCAAACAGTATAAGTTGTTTAAAAAAATATGCTGAGTTTTTTGTTCATTTGATGACAGCTGACTCTACTTGAGCCAAACGTCACTTGAGCTCAGAGATTTTCCATTTATTATTCTGAAAAATTATTGGACATAAGTGATGATAGAGTTTCAGGAGAATTATTAACTTTTTCTAGAACTCTGTTACCAAATAATGAACACATTAGATTACTTGGAAAACAAATTATATTTTTTAAAAGAAGTGAACTTTAATTCACATTCCCACAAAATAAGAAATTACTTCTCTTGAAAAGAAACCAGTCTCTTGGGAATGTAGTTCCCTAGAAAAAGAGTTCAAGATGGCAGGTCTGATTCATTTTAAAATTGGTGAAAATCACTGATGCCTCAGAACTTAGTAACTGTTACTGGTGATAGGTAAACAGAGGTATTTCAAATTAATAAAGAGAAGAAATCAGGTCGAATTGAGGTTGTATGAAAAAAAGACATAGGAGGAAAATAAACTTCATGAGTTTGGGACCTATCGTTTCACGATAACTTGCTCAGTTAGAACTGAACATTTGTGGTTAGTGATAGATCAAGAATTGATCAAATTTCTCTTGATTAAAAAGAAAGGGGGGCATTCTTCAGAAGATTCCAGCCTGTCAGAAAGAAGCTCACATCACCAGTCATGAAGAATTTGGGAGTTATCAACAACACTCATTCTTTAATTATAGTGGTGAGAAAGAGACAAAAGTGACGCATCATTTCTGCACATCATGGAGAGACATTAATCTTATAATCTTGGGTATTCAATGTAAATGATGCTTTACTCAATGTAACCTTTTCAGAGACTTGCAGTTCACCAAAACCTTGCAGTTAAATGAATTATTTTATTTGGGGAAATCAAGAGCAATGCATATTAAAGTAATGATTTTTCTGATTCTTATAGAAAAGTAGAAAAATCAATTTCTTTATAAATATCATAGTAATACACCCACCTGGATTCTTACTCCTATCTGTTGTCAAAAAGGTCAGAGACAATCACAGCTATAATAGTTGAGACACAAACTGAAATTGAATGGAGGTCTTGAAGAATGGGACTCTCTCCATTATTCATTTATCCTTAAGAGCTATAGATACAAGTTTTTCTTTTTCTCCCAGACAGCACTCTGGATAAGTATATCTTGTTATATTCCTTGTACATAAAGTGTTAAAAATCCTTCTGAAAGCTTTAAATTAAATCAGGTATACACTGAAGCACTTATGCAGAATTTGGTGCAAAATAGAAATTCAACAAATGTATGTTATCATACTTTGAATGTAAATATATTTTTATAAATTTTCATAGTTTTATGTACATTTATGTGAATATACAGTTTGAAGATTATCTCCATATCTCTAAATAATATGACTATATTGCTTATATTACATGCTCAAATTTTGAATATTTAGCATTATTTAGAAGCTTTCCATTCCATTATAAGAACATGTAAATTTTGTTTTTTTTCATCTGTGATTCTGTCACACAAACTTTCCCATCACCTGCTCTCTGTGTCTTTTTATCTGTGTGTATATAGACACACACATATAATGACATATAATAAATATAATATGTAATGGATGACATATAAAATATATATAGAATGCCAGTTAAATCAATATTTCATTTAATAGTTATTTTTAAATGAAATAGATATTTCATTTTATATTTTTAAAATATATATTGCTACATTATGTTAATTATCTGTGTATGAGTCATTCAATCATAATCCAACAGTCGCCTAACTTTCTTCTCCATATGCTCAGATACAGCAAGTATTTTTATAAATCTCTTCTGAGACCTTTTAATTTAACCCACTATGGACTGGGTTCTTACTTTGCTTGTTAGACAACTATTATGTTGTATTATTGCTTCACGATTATCCTGGATGTATTGTTTCACACTTTTTTTAAAATTTTATTTATTTGACAGAGAGAGAGAAAAAGGACAGGCAAAGGGAGTGGCAGGTAGAGGGTGAGGGAAAAGCAGGCTCCCCATTCTGCAGGGAGCCCAATGTGGGGCTTAATCTCAGGACCCTGGGACCATGACCTGAGCCAAAGGCAGACGCTTAACTGACTGAGCCACCCAGGTGCCCCATATTGTTTTACTCTTTTGTTAAATCCCTTACTTTCTAATGCTCATTTCTTCCTTCAGCATGAATTATCTTTTCCTCTTATAGACTTGTAGTAACTTCCAGAGAAACAGTGCATGGGAAGTAAATTGTGTATATGTGGTCATGCAAGTCCAAAAATGGCTCTATTTGATTCTCAAAGGATTAAAGGTTTGAATTGGTATAGAAATCTATATTTGAATTTATTTAACTCAGAATTTTTAAGATGCTTATGTAGTTTCCAGTGTTACTATGGAGAAAATGGAGACCATAACAACTCCTAATATTTTTTTATGTGATCTTGTATTTTTAATGAATATATATAGGAACTTTCATTGTTCCCAGTGTTCCAAAGTTCATAATGCCATGTCTTGGTGTGAGTTTATTTTCATCTATTGAGCTGGAACCACAGCTGCAATATGGAGCAAATTTTTAATCTAAAAACTGATGTTATTTGATTTGGAAACATTTGTTGAATTATTTCCCCTTCAAATTTTTTGTCTTCATTACTGGAATTCATTGCTTGGATGTTGAAGTTCTAGCACTGATTTGGGAATCTAATTTTATTTCATATTACCTTATTTTTATTATTATTTAGATTTTAAAAGTGTTTTTGATTTATAAGAAAATTGTGAATATAGTAGAGAGATTACTTCATACCCCACACCAGAATAATATTAACATTTACATGAGTAAAATAATAAATAGTAACTTTGCTACAATTAATGGAAAAATATTGACACATTATTATTAGCTAAAAATCCATCCTTTATTCCAATTTCCTGGTTTTTACCTAGACTCTTATCCAGGATACCACATTATATTTAGTGAGCATGTCTCCATAGGCTCTTCTTATGATAATTTCTCAAACATTCCATATTTTTGATGACCTTGGCTGTTTTAAAAAAGACTGATTAGGTATTTTGTAGTATGTTTGTCAACTGGAATTTGGAATTTGTCAATTTTTTCTTATAAGAATGAAGTTATGGATTTGAGGGAGGAAAACCACAAAGATAAATGCCATTTCCAGGATATCATATCAAGTGTACATGCGATCATTGACTTACTATTGATGTTAATCTTGATTATCTGAGTTAGTTTTATCACATTTCTGCACTAAAAAGTTATTCTTTTCTCATACTCCCATTCTGTGATATTTGGAAGAAAGTCACATGTATTGAGCACTTAGGGAATGGGGAATTATGCTGTACCCCCTTGTGTGTAGGCACCTACAAAAATTATTGGATGCTTCCTAATTTCAAGCTCTATTAGTCAAAACAGTATGGTACTGGCATCAAAACAGGCATATAGACCAATGGAACAAAATTGAAACCCCAGAAATAAACCCAGGTATAACCAGTTAAGTAAAAATATTTGACAAGGTAGCCAAGAATACTCAGTGGAGAAAAGGCAGTCTCTTCAATAAATGGTGCCAAAATAATTGGATATTCACATGTTAAAGAATGAAGTTGGACTCTTATCTTATTCACAGATTTTGACTTGAAAATGGATTAGGGACTTAAATATTAGGTCCCAAATCATGAAATTCCTAGAAGAAAACATAAGATGAAAATGTCCTAGACATGGGTCTTGACAATGATTTTTTGGATATGACACTTAAAGCCCAAGTAACAAAATAAAAAATGACTGGGACTACATCAAATCAAACAGCTTCTGCACAGTGAAAGAAATCATAAGAAAGTGATACGATAGCCTGCAGATTACGGGAAAAAATGTTAACTGTATATTTGATATTAATCAATATCCAAAATATATAAAGAACTGATACAACTAACTCAACAGCAAAAATCCCAAGTAATATAATTTTTATAATGGGCAAAGGACTTGAATAGACATTTGTCCAAAGAAGATTTATGAATCGTCAATAGATACATGAAACAATGTTCAATATCACTAGTCATGAGGGAAATGCAAAGCAAAACCACAATGAGATATCACCTCATGCTTGTTAGAATGGCCATCATAAAAAAGACAAGAGGTAACAAATGCTGGCATGGATATGGAGAAAAGGAAACACTTGTGCACTGTTGGTAAAATTATAAATTGGTACAACTATGGAAATCAGTATGGAAGATCCTCAAAAATAAAATAAAATTACTATAGGATTCAGCAATTCCACTTCTAGGAATATATCTAAAGGAAATGATAACTAACTTTAAAAGATATCTGCAGCTTAATGTTCAAAGTACCATATTTATAGTAACCAAGACATGGAAACAATGTAAGTCTTTGTTGGTGAATGAATGGATAAAGAAATTGTGGTATATTGGTCACCACAATTGGTCATATTTATATACTATAAATATGGTACTTTATAGTAATATATATATATAATATATATAATAATATATATATTATTCAGCCATGAAAAAATGAAGAAATCCTATCATTTATGACAACATGGATGCATTTAGAGGGAATTATTCTACGTGAAATAAATCAAAGACAAAAATTGCATAATCTCATATATAAAATCTCAAAAACAACTCATAGAAAGTGACCAGATTTATGGTGGTTACAGTATGAGGGGTAATGGATGAAGGTGGCTAAAAGGTACAACATTCCAGTTATAAGATGAATAAGAACCAGGGATATATTGCACAGCATGATGATTACAGTTACCACTGTCCTATGATACATTGGAAAGTTGTTAAGAATAAATCTGAAGAGTTCTCATTACAGGGAGAAATTTAAAAAATTGTTTCCTATTTTTTTTTTACTGTATGTGTAAATGATGGTGGATATTAATTAAACTTCTTGTGATCATTTCACAATATATATGTCAAACAAAGCTTTATGCTGTGCACACCTGAAACTCATCCAGTGATATATGTCAATTATACTCTAATAAAACTGGGAAAAAGTTATCTGGAATTTTTCTGCCTGTGAAATTTGTCTTTTCTCCCCTCTTCGTTTATTTATTCAGTCATTTATTTATATCAGTGTGGACTCAGATATTTATCTTATAATTTGTGTTATAATCCAATGCTACTTTGTTTTTTTTGTTTCTCAAATTGTTGCAGCTTTGAATATTTATATGATTCTATTTTATTCCATTTATATATTCATATTACCTGATTTTAGCTGAGGGAATCTGCTCCCCAAGCTGGTGCTCCTGGTCATCTGTGATTCTCTGAATTTTCCCATTTCTCCAATTTTAAGTGTTCCAGTTTCCATAACTTCAGTGCTTGCATGGCTCAAAGAATTGATTACTTTCAGTTTTTCAGGAAAACTTCATAGTCTTTCTTGTGAGAGTGGAATTTATGCCTTCTGAGCTCTTTACATGTCAGATTAGAAATTGTAAGTTGACTGTGGTTTGTTATACATACTGTCTCTTTTCTCTTACTGGCATTCTAAAAGGAGCATGTTACTTGACAGTCTGTATTCATCTTTTATACTTCTTTTCATCACATTCTTATTTTTCTTCTTCCTTCTTTCCATACTCTTTCAAATCTGTTACTAACAAAAATAGTCTTTGAATAGACAATAATGGCACACAAAAAATGTACCAGTCCAGCCATAGGCATATAATTTCCCAAGATATTCAGAAACAAAGTAAAAAAAGCAACTTTGGCAGAATTTGATTGATACACTATTTTTAGCATATTCATTATTCATAAGTGATACTTTTAATAAGCACTTAAATTATAACATTAATTCACTCAATCACAAATATTTTATTAAGAAAATCTTTGATCAGTTCCATAGATGCAAATACTAATCCTATAGCTTGATGATATTTAGAATCTTTAAAGGGAGACATATCCTCCACAAATGTAATGAGATAGTGCTGTGAAGGGAATATAAGTATAATCTTAAGAATATGGAAATGTTCTATTCCTGCCATCATTCAATGGGAAGAAATTTACAGAGATGGATCCATGCAAACCAGATACTTAAGGATAAAGATAGGCTCACCAAATAGGCAGAACAAGACCATCTTTTAAGAAGGGAAAGAAAATCTGGTTAGGATAAAAGGAATGAAAGAACATAATGCATTTGTAGAAACAAATTTGTTGGTAGAAGATATTGTTGGTAAGTATCCTGGGATCAGATTATAAATTTTTCTTTGGAATCCTAAGGAGTTTGAAATGTATCATATAAACCAAGAAAAAGTAAAATCTGGTCAGTTTTGTGTTGTTTATCTTATTTCCTTTTAAGGGCAAATATGTATGTGGTGCAGTAACTGGATGGGGAAGGGAGAAACAGAGAGGATAAAGCAAGCCTGGACACCAGTTGCAAACTATTCATAATCCCAGAACAAAACTGTGAGGACCTGAATTAAAGCAATATTTGTAAGTGTGGTGGTAGAACAACAGGAGAGGAGGCTAGAAGCAGACTTGAGATTCAATTCTGATACAGTTGATAAGGCTTGATAATAAATTCAATGTAGTTGATAAGGCAGAATGAGAAATAAAGGACTCTGAAATTTCTAGATAGAATGACGAAGGGAATGACAAGGCCATTAACTAAGCTTGAACTAAAGGACCAAGAAGGTTTATGCAACTGGGTTGGCAGAAAACTAGTTAAGTTTAGAATATGGTGTTTATTAAAATATGAATGAATAAATAATAGTTTAAAAAGTTTGAAACTCACTGGGGCGCCTGGGTGGCTCAGTTGGTTAAGCGACTGCCTTCGGCTCAGGTCATGATCCTGGAGATCGGGGATCGAGTCCCACATCGGGCTCCCTGCTCAGCAGGAAGCCTGCTTCTCCCTCTCTCAGTCCCTCTGCTTGTGTTCCCTCTCTGGCTGTGTTTCTCTCTGTCAAATAAATAAAAAAAAAAAAGTTTGAAACTCAGAAGACCACCAAAATAAATACTTTTTTTCCTCCATTATTTCCTGAGCATCCATAAATCCAGATTAAATAAAACATTTTGTGTTTTACTCTCCATCATCTGGGATTCTTTCTTCTCTGGAATGCTACCTATTAAACAACATGAGTCTTACCTTATTTAGATTCATTTCCTCCAGAACCTGACAGAAGATCTGGCATGAGTAGACGCTCTATAAATATTTGACTGACCTGAGATAAAATACAACTTTAAAACATTTTTCTTCTTTGTGAGAACAACTATTATGTTATATTAACAGAGGATGGTGACAATATGGGGCATTCTGGTAAATTGGTTAACGTTAACTAAGGATGTGAATTTTATTTGTATTTATATTTATATTTTTACTGAAATATAGTTAACCCACTGTGTTATATTAGTTTTAGATGTACAATATAATGATTCAACAACGCTATACATTACTCAATGTTCATCAAGATAAGGATACTATTGATCTTCTTTCTCTATTCCATCTATTCCCCCATCTGCCTCCCCTCTGGCAACTACCAGTTTGTTCTTTATATTTCGGAAGCTAATTGGGTGATAGGTATTAAGGAGGACACTTGTGATGAGCACTGGTTATTATATATAAGTGATGAATCACTAAATTCTACTCTTGAAACCAGTAATACACTATTTGTTAACTCACTAGAATTTAAATAAAAATTTAAAAAACAGTCTGTTTTTAAAGACAAATACCATGTGATTTCACTAATATGTGGAATTTAAGAAACAAAACAAATGGAAATACAAAGAAAAAAGAAGTAAAAAAAAAGACTTAAATACAGAGACTTAAATACTAAGTATATGAAATTTCCAATGTTACCTAATCAGATGAGTGTTTGCTTTCGCTGCAAATTACAGGCAAGTCACAGCCAAGGGGGTATAGGCCCAAAGTTCTCAAATTTGACTATTGCTGGAATTTCATGCAGATTGTTAAGAAGTTCATATTTCTGTCTTCTAGACCACAAACAATGAGATTCTGATCTCTAGGGTAGCATGCAGTTTGTAATTATATCACTAGCTCAGCGTTGATACAGAATTTGCATTAGTTTGCTTGGTTTGGTGATATGCTGTGATTTTCTGGTCATATTTTTGACCAATGATAAGTAAAATACAGTTTTCTCTTTTGTAGAATTTTTCAGTTTTTAGTCTGTTAATTTCTTCATACATCTCCAAGAGAGGAACAGAATATACTGCATTTATCAAGTTGATGTAATCATCTTCTTTTGCTGGTTATCTATTAGGGCTAGGGTTTGGGGGACAAATTTGAATTTGTGGTAGTTGGGCAGGGATCTAATTACTGAGCCTAAGGTCTGATTTTGGAGCAGAATTATCAACAAAGTTAATTTGGTACTAAGTCAAAGAAGTTACTGACCCGGGGATCTCTGAAATTTTCCTTCATAGAAGCCAAAATGGATGGCAGTTTGGGGGTATTCCTTATCACTTCAACTTCCTTCCTTCCTTCCTTCCAACTACATTAAAGGGATCTTCCAAGGATTGGAAGTAAAGCATGTCCCAGGAACTGGGTGTTTGACTGCATACCTAAGAGCCTTAAATGTTAGTTTTTGTTACAAATTAGTACACTCAGATGGAATAAAAAGAACATTATTAGAAAACACAGAAAAATGGGTGTTAGTTTTGATGAAAAGTGTTTAGGACAAGTATAATGATTACAGATATACATTTATTGCAAGTGATCTATCATACATGAAGATGATACTTCTTGCCCAGAATTAGCAGAACAAATATTTCATACAGAGCATTGACATGTACTTATAGGTTAAAATAATGTTACAGGGGAATGGAAATATTTTTTTTTCCTCTAGGGTTTTTTTTTTTTTTTTTCTTTTCTTCTTGGTTTGGTTTTGGCCTTGTACTATTTACTATCCAAATGATGAAAGTACCCCAAACAAACAGTTTATTCTCACATCTTAGGATACTAGATTATACCTTAATTGTCTTCATTTCATCCTTCAGATTGTAGCTCACTTACTAAATGCCAACTATAAAACTAAGACCTGCAGGAATACGACATGATAAATAGGATGATCTATTCATATGAAAAATACTTTTCCATTTGTAATAAACATAAGCTATACGGTCAATTAATCTGAAACTCTGATATTACTTTTGATATTACTCATAAATGATATCACATTATTATTTTCATTCATATTAATGAATAAAAAGGTGACTGCTTAGAACTACTTAGTCAATAACATACTAATACCCTTGGGGTTGAAATTACTCTTTTTTTTGAAATTATCCTTGATAAAGTTGAGAAAAATTAGAATATTAAACTTTTTTTTTTTTACGTAGTTAGATTTATTTATTTTAAAGAACTGGCTCACATGATTGTGGGGGCTAGCAAGTCCAAACTCTGTAGAATAGGTCAGTATGCTGGAAACTCATGCAGGAGTTAATGCTTCAGTCTTGAGGCAGAACTTCTTTGAGAAATCTGACTTTTTGTTCTTATGGTCTCCAACTGATTGAATGAAGCCCACTCTCATTATTTTTTAAATTATTTTATTTTTTCAGTGTTCCAAGATTCATTGTTTATGCCCCACACCCAGTGCTCCATGCAATACATGCCCTCAGTACCCACCACCAGGCTCTCCCATCCACCCACCTCTTCCCCTCCAAGACTCTCAGTTTTTTTTTTTTTTGAGTCCAAAGTCTCTCATGTTTCGTTTCTCTCTCCGAATTTTGTTTTCTTTCCTTCTCCTACTGTCCTCTATATTACCCCTTATGCACCGCAAGTAAGTGAAACCATGTGATACTTGACTTTCTCTACTTGGCTTATTTCACTCAGCATAATCTCTTCCAATCCAGTCCATGTTGCTACAAAAGTTGGATATTCATCCTTTCTGATGGAGGTTTAGTATTCCATTGTGGTCCACATCTTCTTTATCCATTCATCTGTTGAAGGGCACCTTGGCTCTCTCCACAGTTTGGCTATGTGGCCATTGCTCAATGAACATTGGGGTACATATGGGCCTTCTTTTCACTACATCTGTATCTTTGGGGTAAATACCCAGTAGTGCAATTGCAGGGTCATAGGGTAGCTTTATTTTTAATTTTTAAAGGAATCTCCACACTGTTTTCCAAAGCGGCTGCACCAACTTGCATTCCCACCAACAGTGTAAGAGGGTTCCCCTTTTTCTGCAGCCTCTCCAACACTTGTTGTTTCCTGTCTTGTTAATTTTGGCCATCTAACTGGTGTAAGGTGGTAGCTCAGTGTGGTTTTGATTTGAATTTCCCTGATAGCTAGTGATGATGAATATTGTTTTATGTGTCTGTGAGACATTTGTATATCTTCTATGGAGAAGTGCCTCTTCATGTCTCCTGCCCATTTTTTGATGTGTTCATCTTCTTTTTGGATGTTGAGTTTGAGTAGTTCTTTATAGATCATCCAAGACTGAAACAGGAAGAAATTGACAATCTGAATAGACCCATATCTAGTAACGAGATTGAAGCAGTGATCAAAAACCTTCCAAAAAACAAGAGCCCAGGATCAGAGGGATTCCGTGGGGAATTCTACCAAACATTCAAAGAAATAACACCAATTCTCCTGAAGCTGTTTCAAAAAATAGAAACAGAAGGAAAATTTTCAGACTCTTTCTATGAAGCCAGCAACCAGATCCCCCAACCAGAAAAAGACCCCATAAAAAAGGAGAACTTCAGACCAATATCTCTGATGAATATGGATGCCAAGATTCTTAACAAGATCCTTGCTAACAGGATCCAACAATACATTAAAAAGACTAACCACCATGACCAGGTGGGATTTATCCCAGGGATGCAAGGGTGGCTCAACACTCGCAAATCAATCAACGTGATAGAACAAATCAATAAGAGAAGAGAGAAGAACCACATGGTACTCTCAATTGATGCAGAAAAGGCATTTGACAAAATACAACATCCGTGCTTGATTAAAACTCTTCAAAGTATAGGGATAGAGGGAACATTCCTCAACCTCATAAAATCTACCTACAAAAAGCCCACAGCACATATCATTCTCAGCAGGGAAAAACTGACAGCCTTCCCTCTGAGATCAGGAACAAGACAAGAATATTAAACTCTTAACCAATGAGCTGATTGCTTTTTTCTTGGGCAAAGATAAACATTGTGTAGTCAGTCATTTCAAAATAAAATCTATTTTAGATCTTCATAAAAATGTCTAAATCAGCACAAATACTCTCTCACTCTGAATGAAGAATTCTATTAAGCAGACCCAAATATTTTCTTTGTGTTTACTTTAGGATTGGCTACCAATAGATTCTATGTAAGTGATGAAAATAGGAGTCTAAAGCTTCCATCCAATAAACCACATCTCTCTCTCTCCAAACCTAGTAAAAAGATATGGTATTAAATTTGTTAAAAGTTGTCATTGAAGATATGGAGATTAGATTTTATTCCCTAGCCAAGACCATGAATGTACACTTGTTTATAATATCATATTACCTCATTACATAAATCTTTAGCTTCACTATTTAACTCTTAAAACAAAATCCTCGGTGAAAAAGACACTTTTAAGAGTGAATAAAATATTATAACTATAAATATTCACTTTTTGCATATATGGCTTAAGCTAAATATTGTCTTTTCTGGAATTGTTCTAATAAATTGATTTTAGTGTTTGAATCTTAGTGCAAACTTGGCATATAGAAATAAAATCTTATGGCTGTGATTATTTTTCTCGTCACTCTATGTAATAAATTTCTGAAATGGAAATCATAGGACTTATATACAAGAAAAATGACTTGCTAGAAATATGACCATGGAAAAATGTTAGTAGCTTCGGTTTATGTTGTTTTCCCTTGAGGTTATACTTATTTGATAATGAAAATACATTAGAAAACCTATAATGTCTTCAGAGGTAGGTAAAAGTAACATCATTATATTGCTGAATAGAGCTATTTTAGTTTTCACATATAACTTATTCCAAATATATATTTCAGTTATTATCTACTTTAGACATCACTTTTTTTAAAAAGCACAAAACCAAATCAATGTAGTTAAGCATTGCTTGGGATACTTTAAAAAGCCAATTTAATTATAACTAACATATTAACTTAAATTATTCACTGCTGTTTATTCATACAAAATGTTGAACTTACCATATAGCAAATATTGAGTGCCCTTCTTGTTCTCTTTCCTATCTGTTTTTCACTCATCTGTTACTAAAAATATAAACAAATTTAAATATTAATAAAATTTAAAACAAATGTATTTTTTTTACAAAACAGGTCTTAATAAATACTTTAAGTGAATGAATGAATAATTAATTATGATAATAAATCCCAAGAAGGTATTTTTTACATTACTAGTAGTATTTCTATTTTTTAAAATACAAATAATCAAGTCATTATTTTAGGGTAATATAAAGTAAATTTATACTATAATCTATAACTCTCAGGTTACCCTCCCTAACTTGAAGAAGAGTGTAAAACATTAGTATTGAAAGTTGAGAGGAAGGGTAATATTGAGTAGCATGTTGCAAAATTGGCCAATATTTGTTAAAAGACTAAACTGGACAATGCACAAGATTTTGAGGGATACCAAAGAGCCTAATTGCTTAATCTATGTGATGATAAAGCCCTTATTCAACTTTATGTGTCACTGGATCCTTGTTTCCTTTCCATCCCTATAGATTTATTAGCAGAAAAATTCTATTTCTCTGGCCTTGTCTACAGAATTGGAATTCTACCATGACTTCCTAAATCGTCTCCTATTCCAACTTACCCTGGAAAATCTTCCATTGTTGCTGATGACCAAAAAAACCTGTTGTATTCCAAGACCTACCATGATGGCACTTACTGTGATTTATCATCATTTTCTCAAGACTGTAGATACTAGATGATAAGGATTTTTTTTTAAAGATTTTATTTATTTGACAGAGTGAAACACAGCGATAGAGGGAACACAAGCAGGGGGAGTGAGAGAGGGAGAAGCAGGCAGCCCAATGTGGGACTTGATCCCAGGTCTCTGGGATCATGACCTGAGCTGAAGGCAGTCGCTTAACCAACTGAGCCACCCAGGCGCCCTGATGATAAGGATTCTTATGTCTGTATCAAACATAGGGATATTAAGGAGTGCCTGGGTGGTACAATAAGGTAAAGCTTCTGCCTTTGGCTCAGGTCATGATCTCAGGATCCTGGAATCGAGTCCTACTTTGGGCTTCTTATTCAGTGGGGAGCCTGCTTCTCCCTCCTTCTCTGCCTACTTCTCCTCCTGCTTGTGTTCTGTCTCTCTGTCAAATAAATAAATAAGACTTTTAAAAGAAACATAGGAATGTTAAATATCTTTAATTGATGAGGATATTCATGTTACTGCAGATTCTCATCAATGTCTCCTCAAGTCTGTTTGTTATATGTGACATCAAATATCCTGCCATTTGCATTGAAAGTGGCACTCTGATCACTGTAATACGATGCCTTCTTTTATTGTTCCTGGTAGGTTTTGGTAAAATAATTATTTTTCAGTTTTTCCTTGCCCATTCATTAAATCTCCTTGCTTTATCACTAGGGTGAATCCCTATAAGCTTGATCTGAGAGCAAAATGGAACATATATTATGCCGTATTTCAGTATCACTGACCTTTTTTTCTTGAAATAATTTGATTTCCCTGGCTCTACCTTTCTCTAGGACTCACTCCTCTTCAGGCAGCACCTCAATCTCATGTAATAGAGCCTTAGCTGACCCATAAGATGGGTTCTCCAAACTTCAGTCCTAGAGTGAATCGAGATGACACTCAATGCAAGAATATCTACTATGTATAAAATGCTCTCCAAAACCCAAATCAAATTAGGAAATATTTTATTGCCATTTCTTTCCTTCATTATTAGCAATTATCATACCACTTTAACTATAAAAGCATCACTCACTAAGAAAACAATTATAATTTTAAGTAATGTCAATTAGTAATATAGTTTAATATGTAGTTTTGCTCACTTTCATTCATAATCCTATTACAGCTCCCTTCCTCTGCCCACAAATCTGTTATGGCTACAAACAAATATGGGCTAATATCTATAGCAGGAAAGACTGATTAAAACTAGTTAATTAGATTTTAGTAAGCACTTACTTTATTAATGAGGATTTTTTGAGCTAAAACTTCTCTTTCTTTATTCTAGCCATTCAGTGTTCAAAAACCTAGATATTAAATTCACATATGAGTTTCATTTTGACATAGATTCATTTCACATGAATTCAGAAAATATTTCCACCTATGATCATGCCAGATATTTGCTCCTTAGTCCTCAGACTAACTGTCCTCTTCCAACTCCTACATGGGTGTAGGCTTAACTATAGGAGTACATTGAAGAGGTGCTTTAGGGAAGGTCCTTGAGTTGGGTTCAACTAATTAAACTAATTTCACTGGCAGAAAATCAGGAGGAAGGAACAAAGTGAAGTCAGGGCAATTTATTCTTCTGGTTGGTTACCTGAGTGATTGCTTCCTGCTGGCTATGTCTCTAGACTAAAGGGACCACTTTTCTCAAGGTGGTCTTACATATGTTTCTCTTCCAGTAGGTTCTAGTACCTGCCTCCTGTCCTTTTTTTGTCGGTGATGACAACTTTTCTTTTTCTAGCCTGGGTGACTGTACTGTCCTTTGTAGTTTCTCTGTACTCCAGCAACATTCTGTAAATAGTCCCTTTGTAAATGAACTCTTCTTGAATTTTCCTTGGTTGAAGGTACAGTTTTTCTTATTGGGGCTCTGGTGAATATGCTAAGCTAAGGCGTAAGGTCCTAACATTAATACCAGATTATTAAACTTATGTTAGAACTGTTAATCCCTTAATTGATAAATACAGCCTTGATGCAGACATTAGTCTCTGTGTGGTTCTTAATCTCCCAATTTACACTAAACACTTCTTTTATTCTGGAGTGAAATAAGGGGATCATTGGAAAAGAAATACGGTTAGGAATTTGGTTTCCTCAAACTGATCATGGTTTTCTGGTCAGTCACAGTCTTGTAAGGATACTTAATGCACTTATTTGATTAGTACTCTATAATGAGAAAATTCAGATTTAGATAACCACTAATATTTAAGATATTGATTTTTTAAAAAGAAATCTCCATTACCAATGTCTTCACTCCTTATAAGTTTCTTGCTTCTTCTCCAGTTGCTGTGACAGAAATTTGGGTTTGAACATCATTCTGTGCTCCTCTGTCTTTCTCACCACAGAAATCTAATTAACTACAAAACCTTAGTGATTCCATCCTCTGTTCTGGAACTTACTGTCCAACGCCTCTGCTAGAAACCTAGTTTAAGTAATGTTCATCCAGAATAAATTCCAAAATTGCAAATCTGATCATCCAACTCTTCTTAATACCATCAATAACTTCTTTGCCTCTAGGATAAAATCCAAATGTTATTACTTGGATTGTAAGAACCTCCATGATTTAGTTTATACCTATATCTGAGCTTCATTTCTCAAAACTTACATGTTATATTCCAACCATACTGAATTTCTTTCAATTTTCCATTTTGTCTTTGCTATGCTTTCTCCCTAATGTGGGCCTTCCCATTTGTCTGCAAATATCTTCCCATGCTTGACCCCAATCATATATGTTCCCCTCGCAAAACTCTGAAATATCTTGCCATGTTGGAAGAATTTAGTTGCAAGTCACTGAATACCTAATAGTGACCTACACCATCAGGGTATTTATTCTTTACTAGAACATCCAGAGGTAAACAGTTTCAGTTTACATTTTTACCTCAACTGAGAACCCTGGCTCTTTCTATCTTTCTGTCTTTTAACATCACCATGCTGTCTTCCATTCTGAAATTTGTAACTCACTATTCACATGTTATATACTCTAGTTCCTAACATCAGACAGTGAAAAATCACATTCAGAAGCAGGAAGGACAGTGTGGGAAAGAGAATACTCCGTTTTCACCTCACATACCTTTCCAGTTTCAGGGAGAAAACATTTTCCTAAGTTTTCAGCTGACTTTCTCTTGTGGCTTGTTCACCAGACTGATATTTTGCTCACCTTTAATCAATCATTTGCATAAGATTGCTGGAATTGGCTCATATTAGTCATGATTCACCCTGAAGGACTAGTGCAATTAGGCCCAAATAAACATGGAGATAACTTTAATAAGGAGGAAGGAATGGCTATGAGTAAGCAACTGGTGATGTCTGCTGAGCTGACTTTATCTCTGCAGCTTTCCTCCTGCTGTTGTGGGATCCCTGTCCATGTTCCCCACTCAATATCCCAGTTACACTGACCTTTTTTAGTCGCTAGAATATTCCATGTGCTCTTGGCATCCATGCACTTCTATACCCAATGCCTACAACAGTCTTCCCTTTGCCCAGCTACTGTCTATTAATCTTTCAGGTCTCAGCTGTGACATCATTTTCTCAGTCATTACATTGTCTATGCACAAACCAAGAAAATATATCCCCCTTGTAACCAGTAATTCCCCCAATCACAGAACCTGCTAGACCACACTGCCTATAAACAATATTCTGATGTAATTAAGTCCCTTTCCTCTCTCATACTTGCATTGAGCCCCTGATCCCCTTCTTGTTTTGTCAATAGGGAGTTAGTCTCAAGAAAGGGAAGTTGCAGCAGAGAGAAGTCTTGAGTTTCAAGAGCTGAGGACCAGGGGAACTCAGAAGACGGAGATTTGGGGTAAATATTCCATAGTTACCAACTCTGTTCAGAAATGATTCTCTGGGTCTGGTGGGAGAAGATTTGCAGGGGGAGCCAGAGAGGGTGTGTGCTGATGTGTTTTCCTGCAAATTGTTTTATGAACCTGGCCACAAAGGGGATGACGGGGACTTCATATGGGTCTGAGAGATGAGAGACCTTACCTGGAAAAACTAGGAAAGCTGGCAAGGCCTCAGTTTCCCCACCTGCAGGTTTGGGAGAAGAGGAATAGAAATGCTTGTGTGATGCACCTAGGCAGAAGGACCTGAGTGCCCTCACAAAATGAGAGGCTTTGAGTGATTTCTGAGTGTCAGAGGTCAGTGTGGTAAGGATGAAGAGGCTCAGATGGTTCCATTAACTGGCTCTTCATTCCAAGTGACATGGGAACAACATGGTGGCACTGGGTACTGGAGGAGGATAGCAAAGGGGGAGAGAGCCTGACAGGGCTTTGCGGCTATGCTGTGCATAGGGGTTGGCCCAGATCAGAGTAGCATGGCAATCCCTAGGCACCTGAGAACATGCATACTCCCAGGAAAAGGAAGGAGAACAGTGCAGAGAGTTGGTGCTAAACTGATGAAATTTGCATTAACTAATATAATGGGGACTTAAAAGAGACAATAAGTTATTACGGGTAAAAATGATATTCCTACAATTCCTTTCTGCCATATATGAGCACTTGCTAAGTCATGGGTCTTTGGGCATAAGTCTCCTGTGATTGCAGCTGTTAAACCCGAACTGGGCCCAGAGGCAGACAGATGCTTGCAAAGTATCATGGGAATCTATCAGTACTAAGATAGCATGGTGGTGGAGAGTGTAATTTATAATGTTCTACACAGATAAGGAGGAGTGGATGAAAATAAATACAGTAGATTAAATCTGCATTTAATTTAGCAAACAACATTCAGATTCTTATTCTTATAACTAATGTTACATCAAAATACAAGAAAAGGGTCACTTACACATCAAGCATGTTTGCATTTCTAAGTAACTCCTTCTTCAAAGAGTATACAAAAATTTTTCAGAAACCCAAGATACATGTCTTATGAAGGGGTTGCACACTCAAGACAAGCTTTTATGCAGATGTGTACCTATGTATATTTCACAAATATGTATGTAATATTGGAATCGAGACAATTACACTACACACACTTATTCTTTACCGAATTTTGGGCTCAAGAAATATAATAGTTTGAACAGAAGATTAAACTGGCTGAAATGCCATTGTGTTTCCAATAAAAATTGAGCAGATTTCAGTTTGAAATGGGTCAAATATTACAGAAAACCAGCAGACTAATAACCAAAAACACGTAGGATTCCAATAAAATAATTATTTGTTATAATCATTATGTATCTAGCTCTGTGGTTACTCTCTCTTTACCTTTCACAGGGAGGAAAACAAAAATGACAACTTCCTACTCAAAGTATTCAGAAATAAAAAATAACCCACTGGCTTGGAACAAACTTGTTTCCAATCTGAAAACATTATATATTTATATTGTTCTTCACAAAATGAAGAAAAATAACTCAGAAATAGAGGAGGAAAACAAACAAGTAAAAAGAGAGGAAGTAATCACACAACATATTACAACTTCCCATACGATGTTAGATTATTGTAGGAGAGAGCCAGCTGGTGAAATTATTGGTCTTTCACTGTTTTCAGTGCTAGTTTCAAATTTGGTTTAAGCCTCTAGGGAAATGAGTTTGAATGTCTCATCTCATTCCTAGAAGCAACAAATCTCAGGAAAAAAAAAATCAGTTCGGCTCTCGGAAGGAACTTGCACTGCCTATGGGGCAGCGAAAAGCCTGCCCCGCTTTCAGATCTTGGCCCTCATCTTCCATCTGGTTCTGTGAGGTGGGGAGGGCGGCTACGTCTGTGCCTGTGTGAGTCTCTCTCAAAGAATTAATTAGCTCCTTGGAGCCTCTCCCTCTCCATGTGGATTCATAGGAGCTTTTGCCTTCAGCTGTGCTGGTATATGCCAGTCTGGGGGTATACCTTCTCCCAAGGAACAGCTTCCTTCAGAGAGAATGAGTGACGTCTGGCAAAATGAGACAAGACTGAGGGTGGGTGATAGGAAAGAAGTTGGTGAAGGGTAGAGCAGAGCTGGCCCACCTCCTCTGTCTCTGCTGTCCTTCAGGTCTTCCTGAGTGTTAAATGCAGAAGGGGACTTAAGTAGCGGGAGATGACCAACCCTTCCCACCAGGTGTCTAGCCATATTTGAATTGTTTCATAACTGTTACTTCATTTATATTTACACAGGGCATCCCCCTTCAATAAGGTACTACTGTTCGCCTGCTTTGTTTTCAGCTAAGAGAAAAAGTGATTTTCCTGGGAAATGAATGCAGATTCAAGTAAGAACTGGCCTGCTCACTCCTGGGCCAACCATCATTCTTGATACCATGCCATAAACTAGTGTTATTTACCCAGATTACTCAAAGAAGCCAAATATATATAAGGTGAGTGAAAAGTCAAAACTATTATTGCCTACTACAACATGTGGCAGTAATGCCATACAAGCCTTAATGTTAAAAAGGGTAAGATCTTGAGGTGTGTGCATGTGTTTGGAATTTCCTTGTGCAGGCTCAGGAGGTCGGCACCTGGTCAGAATGGGGGGCACTGTTCATCTGGGATCTCTGGAATAGCCAAGGGCAGCCTTACTTTTAATGCTTAGACAACCAAACCAAACTACTCAGCGCTGATATTTCTTTTCTTCAATTATGTAACTGAATGGTGTTTGAACATTGGCTCCCAAAGCCTGAACTGTGGTCAGTTATTGAATCAACAAAAAGCACAGGGGAATACATTTTTGTGAAAAGAACAAAATATTTCACAGAAATTTGTGAAGCATTAGCTGAGCTTGGAAATGAATAAAATATGTGAAAAATTCCATCAAGCCAGTCATGTTTGAGTCTTGTTACCTTGCACAACATCTTTTGTGGTCTATAAATTAGTGTTCTATTCTAAAAAGGAAATGACTCCAGATATAATGATACCATCCCCCCCCAATAATGAGTATGTTAGTTTGATACAGCAGAAAAATCTGTTCTATATTCTTTATCTGGCATGAGGCTACAAAAAAGTACTCAAAGAATTTAGCAAAAGTTTTGTGTTTTAGAATATGCAACATTTCTGAGTCATTCCATTCCATTGAACTTTTGCAGAGTAGCAGAAGTAGCATATCTCAGATATAAAGCATATGAAAACAGCATAGTTGTGCTTGGTCAGTCCTGACCTGGAGTCACCCCCAGAGACTTGCTTCCTCCTTGTGTCTCATTAAGCAGTGGCAAGAGGTTGTGAAAGATGAGAGAGGAATCACATGTCCCCTGGAAGCTCCTCACTCCCCATTAGCTCTGGTATCCTTTGAGCCAGAATATCTTCCATGTTATCACAATGACTCTGGAAGGAATAAAGGCCTTGAGGGTCGTCCATGGAAGAAAGCATTTTTGATCATCTGTTCTCAAATATAGAAATAATGTAATACTCAGGGCACACACATTTTCAATTTCTATTATATTTGCTAATGAGTCTTATCATTCCCTCAGCCTAACCAGAGTTGTAGGAGGCTGTAAGGCGATGGACCAATGGAAGCCCCATCCTGCTGGAGGATAATGAACACACCAATGAAACCATAATGTCAAGAATGAATAATGAGGCACAAAGGCTGTGATTAACTCTGCTGAACATGGAGTCTTTAGGCAGCCTGACGTGAGAGTCCACCCTCAGGGAAGGTCTTTCTGCAACAAGGAAACTGCTCTCTGAAGACAAATACTTCAGTTTGTTTTAAAGGCTCTCTATTTCACCTTTTGCAGTGAAGACTCCAGCATCAGAGGGGAAGACGCTTCCTTGTACAAATTGCCTTAGCTGAGCTAAGGGTGTGTCTTATCTTGGACTGCTGTAACAAAATATGGTATCCTGAGTGGCTAAACAATAGATATTTATCTTCTCACAGTTCTGGAGGCTAGGAGGTCCAAGGTCTAGGTGCCAACTGAGCTACTGCCATCTCTGTGCTCAAGTGACCTTTTCGTGAATAGAAGGAAAGGGAATGAGGGTGAATGTCTCTTCTTCTCATCACCTCATCTAAACCTGAGTATCTACCAAAGGCCCCATTTCTAAAAGCCATCACACTGGGGATTAGGGCTCCAACATGTAGATCTTACGGAGACACAAGTCAATCCATTCACAAGTGTGCTGAGCTTTGCCTCATAAAAGGTCCCTCTCTGCTACAGGTGTTTCCTTTTAAATGCAGCCCTCCCACCTTCCATTGACACAGTATTCTCTACTTAGCTGGGAACCTAGGATTCTGGATAGCCATAAACCAAGAGAGTTTTATAGAAGATTTCTTTCTTTTTTTTTTTTTAAGATTTTATTTATTTGACAGAGAGAAACACAGCTAGAGAGGGAACATAAGCAGGGGGAGTGAGAGAGGGAGAAGTAGGCTTCCTGCCGAGCGGGGAGCCTGATGTGGGACTCGATCCTGGGTCTCCGGGATCATGACCTGAGCTGAAGGCAGTTACTTAACCAACTGAGCCACCCAGGCGCCCCTATAGAAGATTTCTAAGTTGATGTTACTAACACTCCTTCTGAAGAGTTTAGGACTAATTTCATGCCTATGAGAGGGAGAAAAGTGTATTAACCCCACTGCATTCCATTTCATTGAAAGAGAGGATTCTGGGGTGCCTGGATGGCTCAGTCATTAGGTATCTGCCTTCAGCTGAGGTCATGATCCCAGGGTCCTGGGATCCTGGGATTGGGCCCTGCATTGGGCTCCCTGCTGAACAGGAGGCCTGCTTCTCTCTCTATCACTCTCCCTGCTTGTATTTGCTCTCTAGCTGTATTTCTCTCTGTCAGAAAAATAAATAAAAACTTAAAATAAATAAAGAAAGAAGGAAAGAAAGAAAGAAAGAAAGAAAGAAAGAAAGAAAGAAAGAAAGGGAAAAAAGAAAGAAAGAATTTTTCTGATCAGATTGTTGGAATCAGGTGAGCATGGGCACTGAAAGGTCTTTAAAATTGCACATGACAGTTGGATAACTTGGCAAGGACAAGTTTCATGATGATGACAGATGGATTCACACCCCAAGAGATATGTTATAACTTTATTTGCAAATATTAGACTCATACTTGTCAACATGGTAGAATGAATCACATTACTCATTATTTGGGTTTTCATGTAATGACAATGGCAGAAAAAAAAAGTGAACATTATTATAGACTTTAAAACACCACAAACCTCACACACCCTAAGCATTTGCTAAGTAGTCTATCCCAGCAGGCCTAGGCTTTTTAAATTTTTTTTTTTAAGATTTTATTTATTTGACAGAGAGAAACACAGCCAGAGAGGGAACACAAGCAGAGGGAGTGAGAGAGGGAGAGGTAGGCTTCCCGCCGAGCAGGGAGCCCAATGTGGGACTCGATCTCAGGTGTCCGGGATCATGACCTGAGCCCAAGGCAGTCGCTTAACCAACTGAGCCACCCAGGCCTAGGCTTTATGACTATTTGTGTAGTAAACCTAACTTTTATTCCATTCCTTGGCTTTCAAACTTTGTAATGAAAGGGCGCCATGTGACTCAGTCCTTAAATGTCTGCCTTTGGCTCAGGTCATCATCCCAGGGACCCAGGATGGAGCCCTGCATCAGGCTTCTTGCTTGGCAGGAAGTCTGCTTCTCCCTCTCTCACTCCTCCACTTGTGTTCTCTCTCTAGCTCTGTTTCTCTCTGTCAAAAATAAAATAAAATAAAATCTTAAAAACAAAAACAAAAATAAAAAAAACTTTGTAACGTAGGGCACCTAGGGGGCTCAGTTGGTTGAGCATCCAACTCTTGATTTCTGTTCAGGTCAAGATCACAGGGTTGAGAGATGGAGCCTCACATCGGACCCTGCACTCAATGGGGAGTCTGCTCAAGATTGTCTCTCCTTCTGCCCCTCCCCTGGCTCACAACTCTCTCTCTGTCTCTCTAAAATAAATAAATAAATCTTAAAAATAAAAAAAAAATAAACTTTGTAATATATTAGAACTGGAAAAGTACAACGTCATCCAAGCTTGAGTCCTGGTTTTGCCCTGATACACTGGCCCTCTGATCTTAGCTGGGTGGGAATGCATTAGGAGGGGCCCAGGTGGTGGGCAGCATCCAGCTGCTTCCCCTTCAGATCCACCTCAATGTTTGTGCCAAGGCCTCATGTGCTTCAGCTTGCTCCCAGTCAATGAATGAGCACAGTGGGAGTCCTAGCTTGGACCATTTCATCTTGATGGAGAACTCCTCGAAATAGCCATCTTTGCTCTGGGTCTCCCCATCAACCTGGCCAAGAATGTCTTCAGGCTACCCTTGCAGTTTGGAACTCTTCTTCCCTAATCTTTCTTTTCATTTCATAGATGTCAGACCCACATTACAACTTGAAGTCTCTGCCCATCTGATCTTACTCCCGCTGGTCTTTATCTTTCATGAGTTTTCTCCTCAGTGAATCTCTGCACATCTAATTCTGTCTTGAGGTATACTTCTCAGAGAAACTGATACACTCCTTTGGGTCCCACTGGCTCAGCCTTTTGTTGACTTTACCTCATGTCACTCTGGGTTTGATTTGATTTGATTGTTTGTCTCGAAGGGCTGTTTGGGCCCAAGGATGTAGATAATGTCTTAGGCAGCTCTAACTGTAATAATACCACAGACTGGGTGGTTCAGACATCAGAAATCTATTTTCTCAGAATTTTGGAGGCTGAGTCCAAGATCAAGATTCTAGAAGAATTGGCTTTTGGTGAGACTTTACTTCTTAGGTCACAGACAATGCTTTATCACTGGGTCCTCACCTGGCCTTTTCTCCAGGCCTACATGTGGAGAAGGAGACAGCTTTGGTAGCTTTAACTCTCCTTATAAGGACAGCAGTCCTATAGGATTACAATTTCACTCTTATGACCTCATTTAACCTTAATTATTCCCTTAAATGTCCTATGTCCAAATAATCACACTGAGGATTATGGCCTCATCACATGAATTTTGAAGTTACACAATTTTATACATAACAAGTAGGTACCACACAATAGAGTTTCCCATCTTAACTGATTGCAATCAACCACATGGTCTTGGAAAGGGCATTTTAACTCTCTTGGCCCCATTGGAATAATAGGATTGAACTGGATAACGAGCCTATGAACACTAAAGGGACATACCGTTGCAGAACTTAGGCTCCCAGAAGGGACATCTAGTGTGGTTGCTTCATTGAATGAACAGCATGAACTACTGCTCAAATGAACAAGGTTCTTGCAGCTTTGAAAGCCTGCCTCCTTCTTGTCAAAATGGAACAGTATGAATTCCACAGTGAACAGAGCATTTTTGTTTCTTGAATTATCTCCAATGTATTGCCTTGCACAGTTGTTGTTGTGAGATGGACTAGTAAAATTGAATTGTGTGTGTTTTTTTAAATAAAAAAAAGTTTGCCTATCCAATCTCATGAAACAATGTTAATTGGTTAATCTTTGCTCACAGGTGAGAGATGTTAAAAATTAGTGTGGGTGTCATGTTTACCTGACTAAGGCCATGTTTTTCTTGAGAATGTGGACAGAAAATATGAGTTCAGAGAAAAGTATGTACTCTGTAAGTGATTACCAAATGAAAAAAAACTGAATGGTGTTTGAAAGACAGTGAGTGCTATTATAGTTTAGATGAAAACCAGAAGAGACTCAGGTCCTTAGATGTAAGAGTAACTGTCATAATGCTTAATACATACACATTGATTGCTGTTCAATTTTTAATTGTGATTAAATGATGTCTTTGTCTATTGTCAATTTAATTCCATGCATTTGCCTAGATTTATTAACTCCATTATTACTAAAAAAAAAATCAAGCAATTAGAAAATTGCTTTTGTGGTCCAAATGGTCTATTTCACCATCTTGCTACTCATTTCTGTATGCAATCCTCAGAATATAAAATTCTCATAAAGGACCCCATTAATTAATGTAACATGTAAGTAATTACATTCTTTCTGTCTCTAGCAACATATATTCTATATGTCCAGAGAATTAGAGAATTCTATAGCTAGAAACAATATCTTGAAATGAAAAATGAAAATAAAATGTCTTTTTTCTCATATCTGAATCTTTTTCTTATTTTGATTTCAATTGCTTTATATTAAGAAAGAAATCAAGTCTGGGTAATAGGGAATAGGTAATAGTTTCCAACACAATTGAATACACTGTAGAGAGTGGCCTCCATTTCCTTTCATATGGGAGACCAATCACAGAAAACTGGTTAGGTAAAGGTAGACTCAGAAAACACCCTTTTCCCTTAAAATGCCATTTGAAGGCAGCTAATGATTCAGATAGAGGAAAATCCTTAGGAGCCTATGGTAAATCACTCCAAATGCCTTCCCCGGCTTTTCATTGGAAGCAGCGTGGAAAGCCTTCCCTAGTAGGAATAATGCCAAGAGAAAGAGAGTAAATGAAAGTATTTCTAATGTGTTTTGGTATTGTAAACATACATGCATTATATTCAAACACTCAGGATAACTTACTTACTGCACAAGCCAATTAGATCATCTCCAATCACATGTGGAAAGAGCTCAGGCTAATCTAATCAGCTCAGGGATGCTCCATTTATTTCTGTGTTTCTGATGCCTTTATAATATTACAAACTGATCTGTAAACATGCTCTCCAGTGAGGAGAGCTTCTGCTCTTAGAAATAGAAGTTCAGCAGAATTCAGTTTGGTGCAATAGCAATCTTGTCATGGTTCTCAAAGTTGGAATTAAAAAAAAAATCATTATCGAGGTATGACCGACATACAAAAGACTACACATAATTAATGTATACAACTTGCTGATAAGTATACACCTGTGAAACCATATATCAGTCACATCCAAAAAATTTCTCCCATCCTCTTTATTTGTTGTTGTTATTATTATTATTATTTTATGATGAAAACATTTAACATAAGATCTATCCCCTTAGCAATTTTTCCCCTTAGCAAATTTTTAAGTATGCAATACAGTATTGTCAAGTAAGTACTATACTGTATAGTAGATCTCTAGAATTTATTCATTTTTTAAATTTGAATTCAGTTGGCCAACATATAGTACGCCATTAGTTTTGTATGTAGTGTTCAATGATTTATCGGTTGCATATAACACCCAGTGCTCATCACATTACATGTCTTCCTTATCTAGAATTTACTCATATAGTATTACATATATAAGGCTGAAACTTTGAAATCTTTGCCTTATGTCTACCTGTTTATCCCTCCCTCCAGCTTCTCAACCACTATTCCACTCTCTGCTTTTATGATTTTGACAATTTTAGAATCCTTATTAAATAACATCATTGCATTATTTGTCCTTCTGTGTCTGGTTTATTTCACTTAACATAGTGTCCTTCAGATTCATCCATGTAGTCACAAATGGCAGTATTTCCTTCTCCTTTAAGGCTGAATATTCCGTTGTGTTTGTATACCACATTTTCTTTATCCATTTATCCACTGGTGGGCATTTATATATCTTCTTCCTCTTGGTTATTGTGAATAATGCTGCAGTGAACATGGAATGCAGGGTATCACTTCAAAGTTCTAATTCCTTTGGATTTTATACCTAGAAGTTGAATTGCTGGGTCATATGGTAGTGTTTAACTATTTTTAAGTTTTTGAGGAACCTTCATACTGTTTTCCAGACTGCCTGCACCAATATATACTCCCATAAACAGTGTCAAACGTTTCTTCGTTTCTACATCTTTGCCAACACGTGTTATCTTTATTTTCCCCTTGATTAGCCATCCTAACCTGTGTGAGGTATTATTTCATTGTGGTTTTGATTTGCAATTCCCTGACAACAGAAAAAAAAATTGACTAGTGGGTTTAGATCAAACTAAAAAGCTCCTGAAGAAGGAAGGAAACAATCAGTGAAAGGAAAAGGCAACCTACAGAATAGGAGAGTGTTTGAAAGCCAAATATATGATGAAGGGTGAATATCTAAAATACATAAGGAACTCTTTTTTTTTTTTTTAAGATTTTATTTATTTGACAGAGAGAAACCAGCCAGAGAGAGAACACAAGCAGGGGGAGTGAGAGAGGGAGAAGCAGGCCTCCTGCCGAGCAGGGAGCCCGATGTGGGACTCAATCCCCGGTGTCCAGGATCATGACCTGAGCCGAAGGCAGTTGCTTAACCAGCTGAGCAACCCAGACACCCCCATAAGGAACTCTTATAATTCAAGAACAAACAAATAAGTAATTCACTAAAAAAAACCCCCAAAGAATGGATTAAGAAACTGAGGAGATGTTTCTCTAAAGAAGACATACACGTGGTCAACAGGTATAGGGAAAGGTACTCAACATCAGTAATCATCAGGGAAAAGGAATTTAAAAAAACAAAAACAAAAACCCACAAAACAAAACAAAACAAAACAAAAAGACCCAACTTCTCCATATAAGAATACTGTTTCTCCCTTGAAAGCGTAACATTAATTTATTACTTAATTAGTGGGTTTTGTTTTTCATATTTCACTGAGCTTTTCTAACCATTTGGTGTTGTTTTTTATAAGATTCTTAAAGAAAATAGGTAGTGGTTTTGGGGAGGAAAACAAAAATTTACAGGTTCTGTAAGCTCAGCCAACAGTGGTAGATGTTCTGTCCAGATCCCCTGGTTCTCTAGATGTTGTGAAACCTTCTTTTTAGAAAGAACTGGGGGAAATCTTCCCTTTAGAGAACTTTCAATGACCAGGATCTGTAGTTCTCAGGAGGTCTTCCTCAAGCTCTAGGACCCCCTTTGTTTGCAAGGGCAGAATTGAGAGGAAAAAAAACCAAAAATTCTTAGGAAAAAAAGAACACCACACCAGAAATTAAATAAAAAAAAAAAAATCCACATGGAGAGTCTGGTTTTCAAGACCATGCTCTTTTCATCCCCAGGCCATGACTAGTTTAATTAGATAGCATAAGGGTTTGTACAGAACTTTTGGTTGGGCTAAGAATACACTAGGACACTCAATTTTCAGTTCCATAAATCTGACCCTTTTCATTTGCTTTACACTTAAGAGAAGAAAGTCACTGCTTAAGTCAGACTTGTGATCATCTGTTTTTGCAATATATTATATTTGACAAAATAATTACTTAGTAGTATTTGTTAAGAAATTAAGCATTACAGAAAATAAGAATAATCTTATTTGGGGGGCAGGACTAAATTTCTTTTTAAAAATTCTTTTTGGCTAAATTACAGAATTTTTAAAGGCTGATCTAAAAGTAACTGGCTTTCTGGGCAGGTGCATGGACTAGAGACCTTTTGAAGGTCTAGTACACCAGTGTCAGGGCAGTGAAGAGAGACAACTTATGTCTACATTGTAGAGTCCATAATGACATTGAGCATTTGCTTAAATTTATTTATTCAGGAAAGCAATAATTTCTGAAATGAAATAGGATATTATTTATTAAACCCACAATCTCACTTCAGTAAAGATCTGAAGTGAGATATTTAAAAATTTCAAGGCTAAAACCAGGGATTGTTACTCTAAAAAAATGTTAAAGATATAAACCCCTATAAAAGTAATCAAATGTCAGGAGCAGTAGTGAATAAATTTATGTTGCTTAGGACAGTAAGATGTTATTTTATAGAGTTCTTATAAAATGTTTGTCCCATATATATTCAGAACATCTCAGGAACAAAGGGACATCATAAAAACGTTTCCCCATATATGTCAGCAAATAGGTAAGCCTCAAAGAAATATGGATGCAAAGTTGAAGAAACTCTGTAGTTACATAACAATGATAATACAAGGGCACCAGGGTAGCTCAGTCATTAGGCAGCTGCCTTCAACTTAGGTCATGATCCTGGAGTCCTGGAATCAAGCCCGAATGGGGCTCCCTGTTCAGTGGGAAGCCTGTTTCTCCCTCTCTCACTTCCTCTGCTTGTGTTCCCTCTCTAGCTGTGTTTCTGTCAAATAAATAAATAAAATCATAAAAAAAACCCATACTAATACTATGAATTAGCATAATCATCATTACTCTTCAAAATAACTCATCAAAGTTCAAGGGAGTCAAAAGCTGGTCCAGGACAAGAACACACTCTTTCATATCTATATGCAAATTGTCACAATGTCAATAGAAAATAAATATTTAAAAATACTGCTATAAAAGAGAGAAGCTAATTTGAAGAGTAGCAATAACTTCAATAATAATGGGAAACTAAGTTCCTTTAAATCTTATCTTAATGTGCTTTTTCATACAACATTGATCCAATCTCACACATAATCGCTAAAAGATAAAATCAGAGTAATCATAGAATAAAAAGGATGGAAGAGACCTCAGAAGTCATTAATAGAAGATCTCACATGATGGTATGTCTCTTTTGTCACATTTTATTGCATACAAAATGTTTCATTCACTCGTTTGCAAATAAAACAACAATCATTAACTATAAATACATGCCAGGAGTTAGCACTAGTTCAATCCCTGAGGATCAAAGATGAATAAGTCTTTCAAGAAGCCTTGGACAAATAGAAAATACATACACAAATATGCATGTTCACCATGTAATGGCATTTATGCCCCTGCCCCAAAAAAATTTAAAGAAAAAGAAAACGGAGAGAGAGAGAAAGCAGGGAGGGAGAGTGATAGAGTACCTTCGACTGGAAGGTAAGGTGGTTGGAATTAGTGTGTAAGAAGACTGTAAAGGAAGGCAGATCAATATCTTTCATGAATATAGGTGCAAAAATCCAACAAATTGCTAGTAAATTGAAGGCATGGGAAACAAGAAAATAATTATATAACCTTGACCAAATGACATTTATCCCAGGTATGCAAAGTGTTTCAATATTTGAAAACCAATTAGTATAATCCATCACATCAGCATACTGAAAAAAGAAAAAAATGAAGGCGGAGATTTGAGAGATATTTAGATGAAAATACTGGCAAACCTTCATAGCTAATAGGGTGTGAAGAATGAGAGATCAAAGATGGTATCAGGACTTCTATTTTAGATGAAGACTTTCAGGACAGTTCTTTCCTAAAGAAAAATACAAGGGTAGGAAGTGTTTGTATTGGACAGGGATGGAAATGATTGATAAGCTGATAATGAAGTTAGTTTAAACTCCTGCTTTAGAAGCATATACCAAAATTCACTTCCTTTTTGAATTCAGTCTTCATAGGACATCTTTAAAAACGTTAAATCAATCAAAGATCCTTCCCAGCTCTTGTCACCATTCTCTATTCTCCTCTTTATGAGAAGTGACAAATAATTATAGGTTTTAGTCAAAATGTTGTTTATAAATTTATATCCCCAATAATTTAGCAGTTTTAATTTTTTTAAAGATATATTTATTTATTTTATATCCCCAATAATTTAGCAGTTTTAATTTTTTTAAAGATATATTTATTTATTTTAGAGAGAGAAAGTGGGAATGAGGCAGAGGGAGAAGGAGAGAGAGAATTTCAAGCAGACTCCCCAGTTAGTGTGGAGCAGGACTTGGGTCTTGATTTCACAACACTGAGAGATCATGATCTGAGCTGAAATCAGGAGTCAACCATTTAACCACCTGAACCACCCAGGTGTCCCAACATTTTGTAAATTTAAAAAAAGAATCTGGTCTCTTGTCACTGTCTCCATACTTGGAAAAAAATTGGAAGTTAAAAAAATTGTTCTTCAAATTTCTTTTGTGGTAAATATAAAATAAAATTTATCAGTTCAACCATTTAAGTGTATAATTGAGTTGCATTAAGTACATTTACAAAGTTTGCATCATAATTACTACTATCAGGACACCTGGGTGGCTCAATCTTTTAAGTATCTCCTTTCGGCTCAGGTCATGATCTTAGGGTTGTGGAATTGAGTCCTGCGTGGGGCTCTCTGCTCAATAGGGAGTCATATTTTCCTACTCCCTCTCACTCTGTACTCTCCCTCCCTCTATCTTTCAAAGAAATAAACAAAATATTAAAAAAAAAAAACACTTCTATCCAATTCCAGAACTTTTCATTCACTCAAACAGAAACTCTCTGCAACTCAATATTGACATATTATATGCTTAAAAGTTGTGTACATGAATTTCTGTGTTTAGTAGGCAGCCTATAATGTGGTCCTAGATAATCCATCTGACATTCAGATCTTTGTGAGATTCCCGTTAGCCCTGAGTATGGGTTGGGTCTGGTGTTATACTACTGATGACTACTGCAAAAGTGGTGGGATGTCCCTTTGAGATCATGGTACAAAGAGACTGTGCCTTCCATGATAAACACCCTTTCTCATTTTGTCACTCAATTACTCTAAGGTAAGCCAGCTTCCATGGTGTGAGCAGCCCCCAAAATTTAAAAGCTCATGTGGCAAAGTGAGGAGCTGAGATTCTGGGTCAGGCCATGAAGAACTGAAGCCTACCAAATCTATGTGAGGGAGTTTAGAAGCAGACCTTTCAGGTAATGTCAGTTCTTGAGAAGACTGCATCTCCCACCTGTAGTTTGAGAGGCATATGAAGGAAGATCTGAGCCAGAAGCACCTGGCTAGGCTGTGCTTGCTTTCCTCACCCACAGAAAACTTGACAAATAAAGGCTTGCTACTTTCAAGCCACTAAGTTTGGGAGTAATTTGTTATGTAGCAGGAGATAACAAAATATGTTGTGCTAATTGTGTAATTTTATGTTGCAAAAAATACACAGCAAATCAAAAAAGATTATGAGATAAAAAGGAAACACTATTTTATATTTTTTACTTTAATTTAACAATATTTTTATTTTAATTAAAATATAACATGATTGAATACAATCAATATTTTTAAAAAATCTCAACATTTTGCAATATGTGGTTCTTAATTAAATTTATTTTGATATTTGTTTAACTACTATCATGGATGAAAAAAGTAGTTTCAAAACAAATTAAAAAAGAAGAATATTATTTTTTGTACTTAGTAAACCATGAAATTTATTTTTCATTAACATAAGGTTTTTCTTTCAAGTTCTTTAACCTTTTTCCATTTTTTCTTGATAACGGTCTTTGATATCAAAATCTAATGTTCTTTATTTTGGTTTTTTAAAATAAGCTATGGATTTTTGGCTCAAATTTCTTAGAAGCATACTGAATATTTATAGTTCCCACATATCGTATTTAATAATAAATAACATAATGGTGGGATTGCTCCAGATATTGATTTGAAAACATTCTTCCATAACATTTGTTTCATTTTCTCATTCATTATAAAAATAATTTTCCATATTTTGAGGGGCCCAATTAAATGTGTTTAAATTATGTTTTTAAATTATGTTTATTTGCTATTTAACATCTAGATAATACCACCAACTAAATAAGCAGAATTGGAATATATAAGTATATGTAAAACTTTAACAATTTCTTTTAAAAGCTAATTTCTTTTAGCTATAATAGAACTGGAGAAAAATCTTTGTTTCGAAAGATGTTAATTGGCATCCAAGTGTCATACTAAAGTATTTTAAAGATTTTCTTGTATTTTAAAGGACTTGGTTTTATTAAATTAAGGGCATTGATCCTCCCATTGCACTTTATACCTCCCTTTGTTGCAGTAAGTTTCTGTGAGCAATGCTGTGAATAATTTCACATCTGGTGCCATCTCTGTAAACTTATTTTAGAAACCTTTAAATAATATTACTATTTTTATTTTTTGTCAGAGCAGTTCTTCTATCAGTGGCTACATTTACACATTTTTTTCTCCTTCAAACATTATTTCACCTTCTCCAGGACCTCTTTTCTTTAGTGACTTAAAATAATTACTTCTACAGACATTTTATTTTAGCACAGATTCTAGAAAATAACATGCTACATGCCAGAAACATCTGTGCCTTCATTAAACTGTATAGCACTCCTTTCAGACTAAATGGTTTTTTATATTTATTTTTTACAAACATTTAGAAATGTACTATATAGATCATCCAATAGCGTTTACTGACTAAAGTATGTGTTTGTTCCCATATTTTCTCTTTAGTGTTATAAATACTTCTACCTTGGCAGAAAGAACAATTATTTCCCCCAAAGGAATGTATCTTTCTTTCCACAGTCATTATTTACTTTAAAATTGCAACAGTTTTCAAATATTTGTCATTAACTGTAGTGAAATTCTGTGAGGTATTGGGCCAAGGTTTGCATTACTAAAACATCACTAGAAATGACATAATAATTGTTTTCATGATCTGGATACAAAGTTTTAAATGTCTTATGCATAATGGGCTCCTCTTATTATCAGCTAATATCACAATGGAAAATTTGTGATGAACTTATTAATGGTACTTATTAATGGTGGCGATGCATCCATATTTAAAGCACATTTTTGGGTAACTTGACAATTTGGGGGAATTTTTCATCGATTAGACTATAAATAGATATACTTGTGTGTATGTGTGTGTGTTTAAAAATGATTTTATAATATGTATGACAGAATTCATACAATGAGCAAAGCATCATCTCCACCATTGTCTTGTGTTTCTTGTGTTTTCTCATGTTGGCATTATTCCCATCTTCCTCTGGGCTGGAAATTGGAGGTTGATGCTTAGTGACCATCCCATTTTCTATTGGACTTTCCTTTGTTCTGCAGATCTGGAACACTTTCCTAGATTCCCCTGCAAGCGGGATTCTTCATACAGTTTAGGCTCCGCTAATAAAACACACTTCAGAAGACTTGGGAAGCGAAAGGTTGCTCTGGATCATTCTGTCTTCTCCAGGTGGTGGTGGGTGCTTGGGCTTTGGCTGCTTAGGCTGGTGACATGGTCCGCCAAATGCTATCCTCCTACCATCATCTCTGCAGGGTCATAGCCAGTGGTGACTGTGACCTAGGTCACAGTTTTCGACATTTCCTAATTTTTGGATAGCAGTAGCACTTCTTGAATTTTTCTATTGACACCTAAGAAGTAGTGGTGGTCTCCTTGATTTTGCTCTCTCAGCCAGACAGCCCTTCGAATGTTCTTGTAATCACTTAGTTCTCTGAATGAAGTCCATTCAATACTTGAATACTGTAATGTGTGGAATATTTACCATGACTTTTATTTTCCTGACTTAACCTGGGATTATTTAAAGCCATTTGTCCATTTTGACAGATTTTATTTCATTAAAATTGGACAAAGCCAGGCTCACAAAAAATGGCAAGACATCACAAAATTCTTACAAAATGCTTATAAAAAGACACACTAAAATGCACTCCTTAAGATTTCTTGTAATGCAAGAGCTTAATTTCTTCTTTACCTTTTTAGACAAAAATCCAAATGAAAGTTTTATTATTTACTCACCATATCCAGTAAATTATCTTGTATTCTAAAGGATAAGTGCATTTCACCTTGAAAATCACTGCTTGAGATAATTAGAAAAATAACTAAAATTTTTGAGACTTTCTAACTCTTGTTATTCTTTAATCAAAATAATAAGATAAAAGCAGCAAGGCTTCCATTCTGCCGTTTACTTTGAGTTTCCTTAAAAAAAAAAAAAACAAAAAAACACAACACAACACAACACAGCACATGTTTCCCTTCTAATCCAATTCCTCCCCAAAGTTCCCCTCCCTTATTTGAAGCAACTCTCAGACTCTTCTTGGGTGCTCATAGGAAGATGTTCTGAACAATGAACAGAAAACTTTTTAGTTCTAATTATAAAAATCACATTAACTAGCTGGCCTTAACTCACTGCCCATAGACTATTTTCAGTGTATAAGGCAATGCATTTTGAGAAATAAATGCTATGGACTGAATGTTTGTACTCCCCAAATTCACATATTGAAGCCCCAGTCTCACAGGTGATGATATTTAGAGATGGGGTATTCATTTGGGAGAGCAATTAGGTTTAGATGAGTTCATGAGTTCACGTAAGCATTCAGCCAGGTGGCTGTCTACAAACCAGGAGGAGAGCTCTTGCCAGACCTTGACTATGCTGGCATCCCGATTGTGAACTTCCAGCCTCCGGAACTCAAAGAAAACAAAGCTCTGCTGTTTAAGCCACCTGGTCTATGCTATTTTCATATGGCAACCTGAGCAGACTAAGACAGTGAGAAATACACAGAATATAAGATGTGGGTCCTGGCTTCAGTGAATTTAAAACAACTAACAACATAAACAATACAAAGTAGAATCATGAACAATTGAAGGTGGAATAGTCTGCAATTATTATAGATATTTAGAAAAGGGAAATCATTTTGCTAGGCCAGAGCAAAAGGCATTGCAAGATAAAATCTTATTTTTAATACATTGTGCTATCATCCAGCAGATGACAAGGAGGCATAAAGCTTAAATTTATTCCACAAGTGAGGGTTTCCCCCTGTAAAATCCATACCCCTCTCTTATTTTTTATTTCTTTCTTTTCCATTCTCATTTCTCTTCTGACCCTTTTGTACTCACCAACACATTTCAGCATGCCCCTGAGATATGACTGATATTGTGATGGAAAAAAGATCCACTAAGAACAACTGTGCTTACTTTTTTATTTTAATGATGAATCTGGAAAGCTTCCCAGATGAAACATTTATTACACTAAATGTATTCTGCTGAGGAGGAAATTGACCAGAGAAGCATTGGGCAACTACATGTATTTACAGTACGTTGACCTCTCTTCTCCCCATTTCTGTGAAACATCTGTGAGTGATCTTGCCAACATTTTTGGTCTATGACTGGTGTTTGAAATCAGACATTTGAATTTCAGATATGTGCATTTATATTTATGTACCAATGAGCCATTCTCCCAAGACATCTCAAAATAAAAATGGCAGTTGCCTTGTTTAATGGAAATTGACAGAAAGTCAAAGCTTTGTTTTTGTTTGTTTGTTGGTTTTTGGTTGTGTATTTAAGTCCTATTATTTTATGCAAAGGCCTTAAATTTTATAAGAATAATGGGAACAGTGCATTCCTTACTCATCATTCATACAGAAGAAAATGTACTCATTGTACTCTTGGGCATTAACAGACAACTTTTGGGCATTTCTCCTGAGGCTCTAGGTTAGTAGTTGGATTAGGAGAAAAGACAATTTCATCAGTGAATGAAGGATCTTTGGTCTGGGAAGAATAAGAGAGAAAATAATCTTGGAGAGAAAAGTTCCTTTGGAAGGGAAGATGCTGAGATAATACATGAATGAATATGATTTGCCACTAACTTTAAATGGAGTCTTTAATTCCTGGATACTCTTGAGTCAATCAGGGAGGTAAATTGATTGCACCTTGATCTATCATACATCTATCATACAATATTCTTGAGGCCAGGTCCATTTTATATAGTTCTTTCTTTCTTTCTTTCTTTCTTTCTTTCTTTCTTTCTTTCTTTCTTTCTTTCTTCCTTTCTTTCTTCCTTTCTTTCTTTCTTTCTTCTTTCTCTTTCTTTCTTCTTTTCTTCTTCTCCTCCTCCTCCTCCTCCTCCTCCTCCTCCTCCTCCTTCTTCTTCTTCTTCTTCTTCTTCTTCTTCTTCTTTTTCTTCTTCTTTTCTTTTTTCTGAATGGAAAGAATCATGTGATGTACTGGTTAGTCATCCAATCAAATTGAACTTTCAGTGGCCAAAAGGAAAAAAAAAGCATCACTTCCAATAACTTCATATGATTACTGAATATCAAGTTGGATGGTGGTGTGGTTCCCGGAACCCAGTACTTATATCACATTTACTAACAGTGTGAACTTGTACAGTGACTTGATTTCTTTAAACCTCAATTATTTTATCCCAAAATTGGGAGGAGTAAGGCCAACCTCATTCAGTTATTGTGAAGACAAACTGATGTAATCAAATTGATTGTTAAGGTGTGTGGCACAAAAAAATGTGATACAATGCTTATTTTTTTCTCATGACACTTCCATATCTGGGGTCTTCTTGAATCCTGGAAATCACCCTTTCTAGGATCCCCGCATAGTAGGATTACAACTAGGGTCTATAGATGGATTTTATAGTGATGTAGCTTCCATTTTCTTTAAATCTCCATATTTCTATTCAAGCAGTACACTGAAAAGTGTTCAGAGGTATTTAGCAGAGCTGATTCCACTTTTGAAAGGAGGAGGGACTGTGGTACTCACATTCCAGAACGAGAATCCCACTGTATTCAACTCTAACAATGGGAAGGAATATATGGGGAGGCTGGGACCTCCCCATTTTCTTTGATTATATACACATACAGCAATTGCATAGAGTGACTGATACTTGAGCAAACAGAGATGTAACGTGCTTGAGTCTATGTTCCTTATGCAGGCATATGCATGTTTATTGTCATTGTGTAAAACTGTCTGGGGAGTCAGCTGTGTCTATAATCAACATTACAGTGAAAGCCTATGAGGCTCTCTGGCAAAGCACTTTTTATAATTCCAATTTTTTGAAAGGCGATGCAGTCCTTTGGTCAGTGATATTCACTTTTTCATGAGCTTTTTTTTACACAGGGCCTTAGAGAAACAACTGGGAACTGCGTTAAATAACGCCAATAAAATACCTCATCTCTCTAAAGTGCCTGAAGTAAAGCACAACATTGAAGTTCTATGCAGCTCCTTAGTTGAAATGTAATGATCTGGACTTACGGTATGTTAAAACTTTTGTAGTTGAATAAATTCCACGGTAGGCAAGGTATATTGTATGTCACAGGACATTAAAATGATCATTCAACCAAAAGAAAATAATAAACTGGCTAGACCATAAATCTCAGGTACCCTCAGTGACTATTAAAAATCTTCCAAAATTCACTGTCTAATGATGTGGTTCCAATCAACTCAATTTATCAAACTTATGAGCTGATTAAAACTCTATTACTCCATTAAGATTAACTTCTCACTTCTGGGAAATAGAATTTTGTGAAGTAAATCACCAGATTGAGAGCCTGGGATCTGGTAAGTACACGTTGCTAATAGAAATGATTCTTAAACTTTCACCTGATTCAGGAGCATGAGTTTAAGTTTTTATGTTCTCACATTCAGAATATCCTGTTATATATCTTCTGTAGTTTGAAAAACATGCATTTCTCTTGAAATCAATCCTTTCCATATTTTCCATTTTCAAAAAAGATACAATTCAGTCCAGAAACACCCCATGAAACCCCTCTCACTGTGTCTGTAATCTTTGAGCTCCCTCAGGTATATAATCAGGAGGTGTCTACTTACATAGTGGGGGAAGGGAGATCCATTAATCACAAAAAAGCATTCTTCATGTACAAAAGGGGTTCACTCCATACTTTTCCACATAAAGACGTGACATTCAAGTAGAAATGAATGGAATTTGTTTTTATGAATAGGGTCCTTGCTGACTAATTCTTTTTCTGGGGAGGTAATGGGCAAATGCTATCCAGATGCATTCCTCTGGAACCATTCCCAGTTTGAGAAAGTGAAAACTACTATACTTTTAGTACAATACAGGGCAGTCAGAGAAACATGGTATCTCCATGAATAGTGCAGTACTGTTCCTTTCCCCTTGTCTGGTGTCATGAAGCTATAGCTGTTATAGGGGTCTTCCATGGCACACTGAGGATGAGATTCATCCAACAACCTTTACTCCTTTCTTAACTCATTTTCTAGCAGCAGCAAAATAGGATCAAAATGACATCAGAACTCTCTCAATCTACTCAAAACCAAAACCAAAAAGGAGTGTTCCAACATCTACTTCTGTGTTTTCCTAATTCAACTTATAGGCAAAGGAAGAAAATTACCCCTCTACCCTCCTAAAAACTTTTTTCTCATTTCTCACAAATTCTCACTCAATTCTTCCCCCTCTTGGTCTTCTCTTCTGTCTGGGTCCCATTCCTTTGCTTATCTATTGAATTGGATGCAGGCTATATCTCTCTTTACACTTCTCATCTCAGTGTATCACTTCTTTGTGACCATCTTTTCCATACCTATAATTCCAACTGACCCTTTATTGTTTTAAAGATTTATTTATTTGAGAGAGAGAGAGAGAGAGAGAGAGAGAGAGAGAGGAGAGAAAGGACACGAGAAGGGAGAGGAGTAGAGAGAAAGGAAGAGAAAGCAGATGCCCTGCTGACTGCAGACCCTGGGGCAGGGTTCAATCCCAGGACCCTGAGATCATGATGTGAGCTAAAATCAAGAGTTGGTCGCTCAACCAACTGAACCATCCAGGTGGCCTGGATCTTTGTTTTTTATCACCTACTACATTACATATAGCCTTGTTTTATTTATGCATATATTATTTATATATGAACTTGAATATTTGAATGTGTAGTTTGTTTGTTCTTGCAAAATTTAATTATACATAGGCTACAGAATAAGTTCTAAGAGTAGCTTCCAGTCCTGACAGTACACTGTAAATTGTTTATCACCCTGACTTGGGGAGGTTAAAAGGAAGTATTCCTGGTCGAGGGTGGTATCAAGTGTCCTGGACTAGGATCCCTACTCCACTCCTTACTGTTTGTGTGGCTATAGTCATGGTGTTTAATCATTCTGCCTCAGTTTCTCCTTCTGAGAAATAAGTGAATACTTAAAACTATGCATTGAAAAGACCCACACTATTCCTGGGAGACTTGACATGCAGAGTAATTTCCGGCACTTCTCCAAGGGTTTTAGTCAGATCTGGTGTCCATAACAAGCTCTCACAGGCTCGTGGCTTAAACAACAGAAATTTACTTCCTCACAGTTCTGAAGTATGGAAATCCAAGATCAAGGTGGGAGATGATTGTCAGTGAGGCCTCTCTTCTGGCTTGCAGATGTCCACTTTCTACATTTTCTTTGCCTGAGCAGCAGGTGGGAGAGAGCTCTAGTGTTTCTTCCTCTTCTTATAAAGACAATCAGTCCTATAGCATTAGGGCCCCACCCTTTAGAACTCATTTAATCTTAATTACTTCCTTAAAGGCCTTATTTGCAAAAACAGTCACATTGGAGGTGCTGGGGGTTAGGGCTTGAATGCTGGGGAGGTTTACACATTGAGCCTATAACACCTACTAAAATTTTTAGACTACAGATAAAAATTGAAATAACAGAATGCATATCATAGTCCTATTAGTAATAATAGGGTCCATGGTCAAAGGAATGTTGCTGATGCAAAAGTAAAGGTCAAGTGAAGCTTTCTTTCATGCTAAGCATCAGAATTTTACTGGCCAGCCAGGGTCGATTCTCAGGGGAGAAGGACCCCGCCCAATTTCTCAGGTTAGCTTTTATAGGGCACCCCCCAAATCACAAGCTGACTAGGGTCATGTAACTACCAAGAGTTAATTTACATTTCCATTGTATAGGGGAAAACCCCACCCCAAGCTTACCCAACTCAAGTGGCTTGCCTGAGTTAATTTGCACTTCCATGGTCCTGGAACCCAGAGGTTAAGGGCATTTGGGCATTCAGCATAAGGGCCATCTGAGCCCAAGTACCTGGTAACGGGCTGCCCATTCTTAGTTTGCAAATAATACCTCCCAGGATGCTCCCTGGATGGGAGGTTAAGGGGGTTAACTGATTGGGCATCTCCCTCAACCTGGCTTGCCTTTGTTTTCCAGGGGCCATTTGCCTGTAACACCTGGAGCTGTTTTTCTGAGTAAACAAGAAAGCAAGGCAGCTTGGACTTCTAAATAGGTCCTTACATTCCCCCCTTTTCTTTGGGAATAGGTAAAATCTTTGACCCTTCTGCTAAATAAAACCTTTTTCCCAGATCTATACTCCAAACTTAGTAACAGCCAAAAACCTGTTCAAATCTATGAACAAAATCTACCATGACCAATTTCAATCACCCAAGAAAGAGTAGGAGAGAGGGTTAATAATCAGAGCCAGTTGCACACAGATGGAATAATGCTCACAGTCACTCTCAAACATATAAGGTGACTCAGAAGCCCCCATATCATTAGGCAACATTAAAATAACAACAAAGTTATTGTCTTTTGAGTCTTAGCTTCAGTCCACGGTCAGCGGGGTCCATGGGCAGTGGCGCCCATCTCTGGGGGGCGTCCTTGTCCTCAGCTTGTTTGATGTGACACGCATGAATCCAGGTGCTGATGCCTTTGACTTTTGGGGGTGGGAGTGGTCAGGATGACAGTAAATGGCCCTTTCCAGTGAGGTTCCAGGTTTCCCACCTGGTGGTGGTGAACCCAGACTAAATCTCCAGGTTGATGAGGATGTGGTCAACCTTTGTCCCAGAGCGGGCAGCTCGGACTCCTGTATGAGCTCTCCTTAAGACAGACTGCAGTGCTTGCAATGACTGGAGTACAGACTGGTCAGTCATTTCTGCCAAGGCAACCTCTTCTAGCCGTGGTCAAAGAGGAGGGTGTCTCCCAAACATTATTTCAAATGGGGTAACCTTGTTTAGATAGGGTGGGCACTGTGCCCTAAAGAGGGTGAAAGGAAGGAGATCCACCCATCCACCATCAGTCTCTAGAATTAACTTTGTCAAGTGACCTAACCCAAACACAAACATGGTCCTTAACTTCTGCTCCAAATTAATTTATCCTAAATTCAAGAGTATTTTCTGTTATCAAAATTGTCTTGCATGACATAATTACTTTTGTGCTTTTTCTCTCTTTCTTCTCTTTTTATGTTCTATAGCCTCTCTTTATTCCCTGAAACTAAGAGAGTGTCTTACTTCAGCAAAGACAATCAAATGTTTGCTGAATTATCATTAAACTTATTTCTAAATAATTGGAGAAGATTTTAAAAGTCATTCTTCAAGCATTCCAAATATATAGGATGAAACTTTTATGAGATTTCTATAACATAGATGATTGACAAGTACTAAAAGATTATGCATTCTCTCACAGTTGTTAAAAACAATGAATTCATAAGTTCTAAATATATATTTGTTCTGTGGCTGAAAAATATCCTTAAGATGAGTGCAATATTGTATACTTCCATTCTGACAATGATAAATTCCTAACAATATGGAGCATTTCTTAAACCTAGAATTTTGCAGAGGTATTAAAATTTTATAACACACAAAGCTTTCCCCTGAAGCTTGATGGTGTTTCAACTATCACTCCTCATTCATTTAGCTACTATCCTTGTTTAAATATAAAAACTTTCCTGTGAAGTTCACTGTAAAAATTTAAGTTATTAAAAGTCCTAATGAGAAGTTTTGGTATTTAAGAGAGGTTAGAGAACATTAAGCCACCTCATCACCATATAAATAATCTGACACAAAAAATAAAATTAAACTGTGACTATTCCCTAAATGTTATTTATCATTATGCTTGGAATTTATAGCAGGATCTTACTGAGATAAGTGTATAACATGAAGTCTTGTAAGGGCTTCTTTTCACTCTAGAAAATCTGACACCAGGACAAAATTTACCATTACTTGGGGACAATAATTTTGAAAGCAGGGAAGAATACCCCTTGTTCATACTCAGATCCATGCAAGCTTTTCTTTATGTTTAGGAAGAGACTTCATTCCAGTGTTTATACCTAAGTCTTAACAAATCACGGTATACTGAAAAGATAAAAAAATTCTAAAATGGGCCGGATGCTATCTCTCCACAGGGAGAGGATAGAATTTTTTTCAAAGATAGAAAAACCACTTGATATAAAACCAAACTCCTGAGAAAGACTGAGTAATTAAATCAGTAGGAAACAAGAGGAATAATCCACAGTATTTTCTACGAGTCAAATACGAGTCAAGTTTGTTTTGAGATATGCCTGTTTAAATGAAGTTATAAAACCAAGATGGATGAAAACACAAAAACAAAGTTTTAAAAGAAACACAGTTTTGCAATATGGGATTAATTGAAATTGAAGTAGCATAAGGATATTTTATACCTAAATATAAGTAATCATCTAAAATAAAAAATTTAAGTAACAACACTAATGAATGATTTGAGTGTGATAAAATAGTTTGGGATTTTTTTTGTGTGTGGCTGATAATCCGATGATTCCAACATCTCATTTGCCCATTCCTCTTGGTGATGGATCACTAGTGTACATTCCCCCTTATCATGTGAATATTTATTTCATAGTGTGAGGTTCATTTGTGCCATAGTCATGGGTTCTTCTCTTAGTAACAAGTGAGGAGATATTTCTCCAATGAAGAAAAGAACATAACCTGCAGAAGATGTGGCTTTATTCCAAAATGATTGTGCTATCATTCCTATTACAGCTCCATATAGTGTCTCTGTTTGTCACTCACACTTCAAGTATTGAGAGTCAAGTGGTGAAATAATTGGCGTGGACTTGCTCCCGATACTGATCTTTCCCTGGATCCCACTCAAATCTAGCAGCCTTAAAATAATACTTCTTAAATGAGTCAGAGCAGCACACTTTAAACTAGTGTATTTCCTCTAAAATCTGAAGATCTCTCCTTTTAATGATAGGTATTGTAGGATACAAGTCTTTTCCTATAGAAAGACTAGCCTAACAGTCTAATACTTCCAGTGGTAGAACCTTCAAGTTTCATGGTTGATTTCCCACCATCCGGCACAATCATACTTGATAAGGCTTCATGGTACTTCATGTTTGCTACTTTCTGTTTATCATATCAAGTCAGTATGATGCTTGCTAACAGTGTGGTAGACCAGTGTGTTTCCTGGGATGCCCAGGAAATGAACATCTCCATAGTCTAAATTATGGGAGGGAGTGAAAGATTTGGCAGAACACTGAGACAAGGTAGAGAAAGTATATCGTTGCCTCTGCCAGATAAAAGCCAACAGCTTGTGGTAGTCTTTGCAGAAAGACTGTAAGTATGTAATAGAGAAAGCACACACACTACTCATGAAATGAAGTTGATTTTACCTCTTATGGGTGAAATATGCTGGACCAGAGAAAGTTGTAGAAATTCCTTATCCCATAACTATGCAAAGAACATGAAATTAAATGTGAGTTCTATCTGAGAGATACCATGTAGAGTCAAAGCCATACAAATATGTGCACACATGTTCTTAACACAAAAATGAACTAAGGTCATTACAAGGAGCCTCTGCATGAAACAGAAGATAAAACATTAAAAAAAACCAGCAAGTCAAAAGAGGCTAAAGTAAAAGGAATAGGAAAATGTACAGTGAGGTTTTACATGCTCTTTCTGGCTTTAATATATTTATTTATAAGGTCTTGGACAAAGCATGCACTTCTGCACACATAGTTCATTAAAACATGTATTCTGAAATATAGTTCAGTATTTTAGAGGCAAGTTCAAAATGGAAGTTTTAAAAAAGATTTACTTATTTGAGAGAGAGCGAGAAAGAGTGTGCATGTGTGAATGGTGGGAGGGGCAGAGGGAGAAGGAGAGAATCCTCAAGCCGACTCCCTGCCAAGTGCAGAGTCCAACACAGGGCTCATCCCAGGACCCAGAGGTCATGACTTGAGATAAAATTAAGAGATGGTCACTTAACTGAATAAATCACCCAGGTGCCTCAAAATGGAGTTTTTTGAAAAATAATATTTATTCTCTTTTCCTTTACCTTTTGACACCCAAAATACTAATTTGAAAAATGAATAGGCAGTGTTGGTTATGGAATTTTCCCTTGAATAAGCACTGTTACTTAAATTCTTGAATTTTTATGTGTCTGTAGTGATTGTAATGAGTACCAGGGTGTGTGTGTGTGTGTGTGTGTGTGTGCATGTGTGTATGTTGGATTACATCCATTTATGAGACATACACATTTATATAAACATACTTGTATGTGCTCATGTACTTAAATGTATATTCTATGTATTATAAACCAATTCACAGTCCTCTGCCAAAAATGCAATATGTACAAAATGGCCAAGATTACTTACCCTTCTCGTAGCCTTCAAATTCAATAGACAGTCATCAAACTACTACTATAAAAAGAGCAAAATTAATTTTAGAGGCGATGAATTAGTAAACATCTTTTCACTCGGTTTTTCTTTGGCTTCATGCCAAAGATATGCATAAGAAATTAATTACACACTTTTCAAATAAAATATTTATTTAAAAAATTTATTTTTAATGCATTAATATCAATATCCAGCCCATTCAGTGAACTGATCAAAAAGGGTTTTTTTTAACACATTTTTAAGGACAGAAATGTGTTTTTATTTATTATTCATTATTTATTTATTTATTTATTCGTTTATTTATTTATTTATTTTTAAGTATTTTTATCTATTTACTTGACAGAGAGAGAGGGAACACAATGAGGGAGAGTGAGAGATGGAGAAGCAGGCTTCCTGAGAAGCAGGGAACCCAATGAGGGGCTCAATCCCAGGATCGCAGGATCATGACCTGAGCCAAAGGGAGATGCTTAATGACTGAGTCATCCAGCGACCCCATGATCAAAAAAATTTTTAAGAATCTTGCATATCAGAGGGAAACTTGATGAGTGTAGAGTCAATAATAGCTAGTACCACGCCTATCGATCTGTAGTAGACTTAAAAAATTACTCTTCTCTATTTGTTATACTTCAAAATCTTCAGGCCATTTTTCTTCAGCCACCTTTCCTCTGCTATTCTATTAAGAAAGACTTCTGGATAGATAGAAGATAGAAGATAGAACCGACTGTGTCTACCTCAGTCTCTTCCATAGCTCTCCAGGAATAGTGCTATGATGCCTTCATAAGCACCATAACCACAACCTTCAGTGCTGACAATTTGTTCCCACATGGATACAATATTTGTCTTTGTGTTTGGAAGTCTTGCTATTATTCCTGGTCCAGTGCACAGGTGGAATACAGAAATCAGTGAATCAATTTTTGTCATAGGACCATAAGGACATGATTATTTCAAATCATAGAAATATTATAACACGTTACTTGGTGAACATAAGCAGTATTAAAAATTTCACATATATACACAAACAAAACTTACTCTAAATTTTTACTGGTCATTGATAATTGGAGCTCTCCTAATTAATTAGTAATTTCTCTCTGCATGTTTATGTTAGGTAAACAGTAAACTAACGGTATATCTAAGATTAGAAATCCATGTCTTAGGAAATATCTAGGACATTGCTTACTTCTCAGAGCTACATTGTTTCTGTATGACCTGTAGAAGTTTGTTCATTTTTGATGCCCATCAAATCCTTGGCTTCTCAACTAAAACTTTAATTCTATGGAAATCTTCCCAATGCAACTATCACTGTATCATTTAAGAGCTTAGTGGTATATGTGGTGGATGATTACATTGTGGATATCTGGCTATGAAATAAGGGCAGAAACTATTATATGATTCACAGAATTTCTATTAGATAGTGGCATGAAATTCAAATAAATATTTTAGATAATAATGGCTCCATAATCTATCACCGATTTCCTAAATTATTCTATTCCCTACTCTTTAGCTAGGAAGGTAAATTTCCCATTGATCCACGGCCAAGAAAGGTGAAGTGGTCTGGGACGAAATTGGAAATTCTAGGTCTTTTTAATTGGACATAGATAGAAAAATATTTTAATAAGTAGTTTTCAAGTCAGAAATTGGTGATTTTACAATTTAGGATTATTATAAAATATAAGGTGAATATGTAACTCTAAATACAAGATTATTGGTCCTTGACAGCATATAGATTATAATTAAGAATCTCTTTTTCAGTTTCTATATGAATTCCCCTACAAGGACCATAACTGGTCTTGCTTGGCTCACATGTCCCTTCTCAACCCATAACTGAACATAATTAAGTATACCAACTTCAGTGTTGTGGAAAGTGGTGTCTTTTGATTGATAGCTTTCTTCCCCCACCTCCTGCCCCACCCCAGCTTATAAAGGAAGTTACCATAAAGCAGGTAGTGAATATCTGCTACACCTCTCAAGAGGCTTAGCAAAATGGTAGTATGCTAGAATCTGAAAGAAATATAGCTAGTGAGAAGTTTCTCATAACAAGTATGATTGAATTTTAAGAAAATTTGTACTTTCCTCCTTTTCTGGGAAATGATGTGGAATGGGAATTCTATGCCCCAAAGTGAGTAGAGGCCAAAATCCAAAATCCTGGTTTGTAATTACAGTCAGCATGGACTGTTTCAAGGATTGGCATGAGAAATTCTATTTTTTCTAGAATACACCTAAAGTAAGTTGTCCTTTAATTTTGGGGAAGATGTTAAACCCTGTTTTATTGATTAAAATCATTTAGATGGCAAACATTTATATTTTTCTGGCATTTTAGTGGGTTTAGGGAGAAAAAAAAGATTTATTTGAACAGTCTTCAGCTACAAGAATTTACTTCTACCAGTTATGCTGTATTTTTATCAAAAGGAGATTTAGTAGACAAAATTTATACACTTTAAGAATCATATTTATTATACTACAATAAGTATCAGTCCATATCTGATATACTATACCATACTTTATGGTATATCAGTTTTTTCCAGACTAATTTTTCTAGTGAACTAAACTGCAAAGACATTTATTGTATGAGTTAGATGACAATATTATTCTCTAGAATCATAATCAATTTTTAATCTATGTAGTTTTCCTAAGCAAAAACAAACGAAAAAAATTTTATGTTCCCCACCTAGGAACAGTCAGTAAGGCAAAAACAAACAAATTATTTTATTCTGTGTGCTGTATTTACTTAATTCAATATATTCAGTATGCATTAAAGATGATAATTTTGTATTTTACAATTGTATTTATTGGTAAATTAATATAGATAAACATAGAAATAAGTATATATATCCATAAAATTTAATTCATCCCTCTTCTTTTTATGTTAAAATACAACAGTTCCAGTGCATTTACATCCATGATGACAGTCTACCCTAAATGATAAGGATGAAGTAGATTGCATCTTTAGAAGAAACAGAAGTTTTTCATAAACATAAAATTATATAAAATCTCTCAGAAATTCATGTTGCTTAGAATTAGTAAAAATGTGGATTTCGCCATTTTTAAGAAAAGTGAATGTTTTCTTAGAAAAATTATTGATCTTTCTCATCTATGAATATAGTAGATATTCAGTAAACTGAATAGCATTCTAAGGAATCTAACTTCAAGGGAAATTTAGTTGAAGAGACTGGATCTTTCCATGAACTCTTTTCAGTTCCTTCTTTGGATTCAAAGAAAAATGTTTTAGGCATCTGTCCCAGTGCTTTTACAAAAGAAATATTCATTTTGGATTACAGCTTAAATACATTTATTGTACTACCCTCTAAACTATTGGAAGGCTAACTACAACTTAAAAGATGATACATCTAGTGAATTTATACTATCAATCTTTGTATCAGTACCAATTTATACTTCCTTCAGTAGTGCTTGAGAATTTTCATTGTTCTATTATTCTACTCCCTTGTCACATTTTATGAAAATGGTGATAGATTTTTTTTTAAAGTTTGTGAAATTAATGGTGAAATCATGTTTTGCTTTTTAATTTACATTTTCCTAATTTTTAGTGTAGTCAAGCATCTTTTCATGTATGGATCTATTTTTAAATTTGAAATACCTTTGTGTTCTGATTCTATATATACACAGGGAGAATTATACATTTATATATACATATAATGTATCTGAATAATGACTTTAATTTGTGTGCTATATAAAAGTTTTACATACTTTTCCTACTGTATAATAAATTCTTAATATTATTTAACATGTTTTATGTTGTACAGATACTTTGTTTTTTTAATTTTATTTTTTATTATTTTTTAAACTTCAATATAGTCAAACTAATCTTCTATTCTTTGTAGATTTTACTTTTTTCTTATGTATGTTTTTTCCTACCTCAAAATTCTTTGAATTAGACGGATGTATACGGTTTGCTTCTCAAAGACATAGTCTTACTATTTTTTTCTGCTTCTCCTGTTAGTGTTTGACAAATGTATAATAAAATATTCCAAATGATAGTGAATTTCTTGATTTCTCTTTTTGATTTTTTTATTTCATATATTTCAAAGCTATGTTGCAAAGCATTAAAATTCTTATTTGTATATTTGATAATTTTATTTCTCTCTTTATGTCACTATTTTTGTATCAATTTGTATATTGTCTGAAATTATCTGATTAGCATTTGACCTGATTTATCTTTTTTATTTTTTAAATTTTGTGTTATCAGTTTAAGTTTCACATAGTTTTAGATTCAAAAATATTTATTTGACAATCTTTGCATTTTTACAGATAAATCTAATTTTTCTAGATTTATTTGGGATTGCTATTATATTTTGAAGTATTTCTGAGTAAACTGTTCATTTTTCTATTCTTTCCTGCTTTGTGTTCAGTGTACTTCCTTTTTCCTTCTCCTGTGTTAATTTGGAAGTTAAATTTTGGTCCATATTGTTCTATTATAAACTTTATGATAAAGTCTGTTTTCATAAGCTGCACAACAAATATGTTAACATAATTGCCCAGTGTATACCAACCCACTCTCATTCTCCCATCTTGTTAGGGTTTTTGGCATATAATTTTAGCATTACCAATTTCACAAACATTACACTGTAGTTCCCCTTACCTGCAGCTTTGTTTTCACAGTTTCAGTTACCTACAGTAAACTATGGTCCAGAAGGAGATGATTCGTCTTCTGATATATTGTGAGATGGTCCAAAGTACCCTAACATTATGTCACTTGTTTTCCACAGTTTCAGTTACTTACAGTAAACTATGTTCCAGAAGGAGATGATTCTCCTTCTGATATATTGTGAGATGGTCCAACGTACCCTAATATTATGTCACAGTGTCTATCTCATTGTCATTCCCCTTGCTTCATCTCATCACACAGGTATTATATCAACTCACACCATCACAAGAAGGAGGGTGAGTAGAGTATAAGATATTTTGGGGGGAACATTCACATACTTTTATTAAACTATATTGTTATAATAGTTCTCTTTTACCATTAGTTATTGTTAACCTCTTACTGTGCCTAATTTATAAATTAAACTTGGTCATAGATGAGTTTGTATAAGAAAAGAAAAGCAAATGTAAAGGGTTGGGTACTATCTGCAGCTTTATGTCTTAGAAGGTATCCCCCATGGATAAGGGGAGAGGATTCTTGTTCTAATTTTCAACTCTTTTTGAAATTTTCACTTAAAATATCTATTTATTTATCATGATAAATTTATATAATACAAAACTCACTCTTTTAAAGTGCTTAATTCAGTGGCTTTTGTTATATTCACAAAGTTGTGTGGCTACCACCATTATCTAATTATACAACATTTCATTACCCCAAAAAGTAACCCCACATGCATTAACATGGACTATTCATTCTCCTTACCCCTAGTCCATGGCCAAACCGAATCTACTTTCTGTTTCTATGAACTTGACAAAATGGGATATTTCATATAAATTAAATCATGCAGTATATGAACTTTTGTATTTGTCTTATTTCACTTAGGGGAATGTTTTCAAGGTTTTTACATGTAACCATGTAGTAGAACTCCATTCATTTTTATGACTGCATCATATTCCATTGTATAGATATACCACACTTCACTTATCCAATTTAAATTACTTACATTTGTTGGCTTCATAGATGTTGCTATAAACATTATGTATAAAGGCTTTATGCAAACATGCTTTCAATTTCTAGGTATATGTATATATGGAAATGAAATTCCTGGATCATAAAGTAATTCTATGGTTTACTTTTTGAGGACTTGCCAAACTGGTTTCCCAAGTTTTTGTACTATTTTATATTTCCACTAGGAATTATAAAAGTTTAAGATTTTCTACACCCTCACCAACAATTGTCATTGCCATCATCTATATTATAGATAGCCTAGTAGCTATGAAGCAATATCACAAATAAGTTTTGATTTGTATTTCTCTGATAATTAATGACATTGAATATCTTTTCATGTACTTACTAGTTCTTTGCAGATCATTTTTGGAATAACATTTATTCTAATATTTGCTGATTTTTAAATTAATTATTTTCTTTTTATTTTTGAGTTTTAAAGATTCCTTATATATTCTGGATAGTAGTCCCCTATCAGATATATGGCCTTCAAATATTTCTTCTATTACGTTGGTTATCCTTTAACTTTCATGATAATCTTCTCTGAATTATGATTTGTGGATTTTTTAATGAACCATAATTTTTCTATTTTTTTTCTTTTGTTCTTGCTTCTGGTATTTATATCTTATCTAAGAAACCATTGTCTAATCCAAAGTCATGAATGTTTTTGCCTGTTTCTTAAGATATTCTTTTATTTAGTTTTACTTCTAAATTTTTTGAGACATTCTGAGTTAATATTTTATGTATGGTATGAGGTAGTGGTCTAATTTTAGTTTTTTGGGTGGGATATCTTATCCAATTGTTCTAGGACCATTTGTTGAAGAGACTCCCCTTTCTCCATTAAATTGTCTTGGCACTCTTTTAAAAATTAATTGGCAATAAATGTAAAAATTTATTTCTGTATTCTCAATTCTAATCCATTGATTTGTAGATCTATCCTTTTCATTATGCTGGTGCTAATGTATTGATTGACTACTGTCTTCATTACTGTAGTAATGTAGTGATATAAATCCTCTAAAACTGTTCTTTGGGCGCCTGGGTGGCTCAGTTGGTTAAGCGACTGCCTTCGGCTCAGATCATGATCCCGGAGTCCCGGGATCAAGCCCCACATTGGGTTCCCTGCTTCGGCTCAGGTCATGATCCCAGGGTCCTAGGGTTGAGAACTGCATCGGGCTCCCTGCTTGGTGAGAAGCCTGCTTCTCCCTCTCTCAGTCCCTCTGCTTGTGTTCCCTCTCTGGCTATATTTATCTCTGTCAAATAAATAAATAAAATATTTAAATAAATAAATAAATAAATAAATAAATAAATAAAACGTTTTGTTTTTTCTTTTTTAAACAAGATTGTTTTGGTTATTCTGGGTTCCTCGCATTCCTATTAAATCTTAGAATCAGTTTGTCAATTTTTTAAAAGATTTTTTTATTTATTTGACAGAGAGAGAGCACAAGCAGGGGGAGCTGCAGGCAGAGAGAGAGGGAGAAGCAGACTCCTCATGGAGCAAGTAGCTGGATATGGGGCTCCATCCCAAGACCTTGGGATCATGACCCAAGCTGAAGGCAAACGTTTAACTGACTGAGCCACCCAGGAATCCCAGTTTGTCAATTTCTACAACAAAACCAGTTGGTATTTTGATAAAGATTGTGTAAGTTTATCAATATTAAATCTTTTAACCCATGAACATGGGATGGCTTTGGGTTTATTTAGGTCTTTAAAATATCTTTCAATGATATTTTATATCTTTTAGTATATAAGTATTATACTTATTTTGCTAAATTTATTCTTAAGCATTTTATCCTTTTGGATGCAAATATATATAGAATTATTTTATTAATTTCAGATCCAAACTATTTCTAGTGTATAAAAATGGAACTTATTATGTATATTGATCCTGTACTATCAATGTATTACAATCAAAGTGGATAATTTCCACATTAAATACCATACATCAGAGCATCATGAATAAAAGCTTTCTGTGAGTGGTGCCAAATCGAAATGATCATACTCAATGCTCCTAATTTTAGAGTAAGGAGTGTGATTAGGTAAAGAAGACCATATAATTCTAGGAAGAGCACTCTATTCTTTATAAACATCATTTTAAAAAGCAGAATTACCAGTTCAAATCCTCTGAAAATGTCTATAGAACAGTGAGATGGCTGTTTCTTTGCCTGTGCCAACATATTTTTCCCACAATGAGGTGTCTGCATGTTCAACCAATCAAATAAACTGGCTCGCTGAAAATCCCAAGGTGCTTTAAAATTCAGTAAATAGTACTAATCACTTTCATTTCAGTATTGATATTAAAGACCCTATTCATGCCAAAAAAAAAGTGGAATGCAGCTGCTCTGTGCTTTCTTTATGATTTTTGTGTTTAAGTCATAATGAGAAATATGCCTATATTTTATGTTCATTTGTATTTAAGAGGTTTAAAGTCAGTGTGCATACAAAAATACCAGGAACTTGAGGAATACACCTCTTTTGGCTCAGAGAAGGGGTAATATGGAGGAAGGGCTATGGTGTGATCAAAAGGGGATGGTTTCTATTTTTATAAGTATGTTGAATGTATCTGAGCTTACTTTGAAAATGTAATTGATTGATGCTGTTAAATACATTTTTTGTACAAATTTCAGAAATAATCTTAGGTTAACACTAAGTTATAAGTACTGGGTGCAATAAAAAGTTTCTCTATATGTATTGCATATTTTAAATTAAACACCCAACTTTATATCCACATTGATCCACTCTAATTGTAGTAAAAATACTCTGGGTTGAGAGATTTCTGTTAAAATGTGCTTTATCTTTAAACAAAAATAATTCCTTAATCTTTGCTCTACATATGCACCTTCTAATTTGTATTCTTCCTTTGTTGCTGTTTACATTCATTTTAAAACTCGAGCTCAAATTACAGCTACCATGTATTTGACATGTGTAAACACTGGTCTTTTTGGTGTTTTGAATAAAAAAGCATTATTTTCCATATGACTATCTGTCAAAAACCAAATTTGTATTTCTTTGAATTTTGTTTACTTATAGTCAAGAATTATTTCTTTAAATTTCTTTTGAAGGATGCCTGAGTGACTCAGTCAGTAGAGCATGTGACTCTTGACCTTGGGTTTGGGAGTTCAAGCCCCACATTGAGAGTAGAAATCACTTTTAAAAAGGTCTTTTGAAAGGCATAGGCAACATTTTAATTTGATTCTGCTAGAAAAAGATTCAATTACAAGAAGAATGAATGAAAATTCTTTCCTAATTATTCTTGCTTTTTTATATACCCCTGTTCTTTGGGGTGATGGAGAGCAGAAGTAGTTGCCCAAGTTCACTTATGTTTTACAAATTTTTTGTATAAGTATCCAAGCCTTTTTTTCATCTTAGATGGATAAAAATTAATTCTATGAAAAAAAAAAGTTCTGACAAAAGTGGCTGGAGAGACTCTGATGAATTAGAGAGGAAGTAGAATACAGATTGCATTACATCTTTTCTTCAACCTTCTTCCTCTTAATTTTTACTCTTCATTCAATGATCAAACCTACTTGCTACCTCACCTACCTGCAGCTGTTATATTGACTCTGCCCATATTATCTCAAGGATGGACACTTGTTTCTCCTTATTCCCCAAGGCACCACCAACACAAAGTTGTTTGGATAACATATTTTCACTATAGGTTTGAACATAACTGTGGGTTATTCTAGAACAGAGGAGAAAACAATTTTCAATGAAATCTTTGATACTGCTTTCCCCAACAACTCATTCCGCAAGTAAACTCTTATTAAACCCTTCAGATCCAGTCTTTCATGTTCAACTGAGGCTTTCTTTCCTATACTGGTATTTTTCTCACTGCCTAAGATCAAGAACAGTTGTCTATTCCTGTTATATATTTTTTAATTTCCTTTGTCAAAGTAATTACTCATTGGACCTAACCAGAGACTTCATAAACAGTTTTCACTAAAACTTCCATCAGATGTTTCTGCATACGGCAGTTGTCTATCCCAGGTCTATGAGAAGTCCCTTCAGAAATTAGATTTTTGTCTTACACTGACTGGTCCAGTAACATTCTTAGACTGGGGTGAGGGTCCACATTGGTGTGCATTCTTTCATATCAATATGTGAGTGGAGAATAATTTTTCTCCCTGTCTATGGCAGACCTCAATAGCTTTGGTAGTTTATCTTCAGATTTCATATTTTTTTCCAGCAGACTGACCTTGGGAAAATGTTGTCTTATGTAGCATATAATCACTCATGACTCCCTACCTTGTGAGTATGAAGACTTCTCTTTCATCTTAAAATTTGTATATACCTTCACCTGAAAGTATATGTGCCTCCAGTATTGAATTTTAAGAATCTATTAAAAAAAGAAACTATAAAATCTAAAAGATTCTAATAATTCAGTGGCATTGTACATAAAGTTGATTTTGTTAACCACATAATATATCTGCATGTATGTATGTAGATATCTATTTTTTATTTTGCTACTGACAATGAGGGATTCATGTTCAGATTTGCAGAGGCCTTATGATAATCTTCATGCCCCCAGAGTCAGAATCAGGTCCATAGATGAGAAAGTGGGTCTTGATTCCATATAACTATCTGATTTCCTTTCCTTCCTTTCCCTTCCTTACTCTTCCCTTCCTTACCCAGCACACAAGGTGTGTGCTGATAGATTCTTTGTTCAGTGAACACAAACCAATGGGTTGGACTCTGTAGGGGAGGAAAACCTCTCCCACTTATCTTGGGTTCTCCAGTTCCCTGTAAATGAGGCTGACCAAGACAGATTAATAAGAGAAGACAAACAGATCTGTGTTTCTCTTACTCATGGGAATCATACTCAAAGATGAGTAACTCCAAGGTGAGTTTAGGATTTGGGTTCATAGCTTAAGCTAAAGTGAGAGAGAGAGATAGAGAGAGAGAGAGAGAGATTGAGAGAAAGAGAGAGGAAAATGGCTCAGGGCTTCTGGTCAGGGAAGTCAAGTTCAGGAAGATGAGCAGGAAAAGTGGGCCAAAGAAGGGTTGCAACTTAATGTTTTTATCCGGGTGTAGGTATGCGCCTTTTCCCTTGATAAGATTTCTGCAATTTCTGGGAGGGGAGCTGAAGACATTTCTACAGAGGGAGCCTATATAAATGTAAATTTCCTTTATAAATATAAATTTCCTTTACTAAAGAAGACTTGTGCCCTGTTTTTAGAATTTTTCTCCTCGAAGTGGTCTTCAGTTTAAAAATAATCCAGTGGGGTGCCTGGGTGGCTCAGAGGGTTAAGCCTCTGTCCTATGCCTTCAGCTCAGGCCATGATCTCAGGGTCCTGGGATCAAGTCCTACATGGGGCTCTAGGCTTAGCAGGAAGCCTGCTTTCCCCCCCTCTTTCTCTGCCTACCTCTCTGCCTATTTGCAATCTCTCTCTGTCAAATAAATAAATAATCTTAAAAAAACAATGATCCAGATGCTAAACCAGCAACTTTTGGGGTCCTGTATTCTGGGTCCCCTTCAGTTCCTTAGGCCTTTTCTCTCTTTACTCATACATAAGGAAACATGACCATTTTAATATTGGCCTTTGGGCATAATACCTGAACCCAAAATTAAATATCCAGAAACTGGGATAATATTTTCAGGTAGTATGGGCCTTCTGGTACTTCTAAAATCATGGCAATAGGGAAGATACATACACATTTAAATCTTAGGATTGTTTATACCAATTTTGTCTTATATAGACTGTCAGCTTCCTAGCGATGAGTTGTCAAATCTTTTCAACATCCTTTATATGACACATAGCAAAGTCCCTGCCGACAAAGTTATTAAAGGAAGTTTTTGATAATATACTTTTGCCAATTGGAAGTCTCTCATCTTAAAATGTAGACACCTTATTTTTAGAGAGAATTGGCTCACTAATAATAATTACCTCATCCACTGGCATACGGCAAAATTAATATGGTTTATTATGTATGTTATAAAGGGTAAGTAATTTCACACCAATGTATATAAATACAGAAATTGTCCTCCAAGATGATTAAATATATAGGAAAAATATTTTTAAACACATGGAAAAGGTAAAGTAATACATCATCTTTATTGATTTTTTTGGCGAGACATAGTATTTTTTTTTTCATTCTGTAGGATCTTCCTAGACTTAGTATGTGAACTATATGAGACTGTCACTGTCTAGCTCATTCTATTTTCTGTATATAGCATAGTACTTTTAGGTTCAACCTTCCTCTTAGTTGTTAGAAATACTTAACTGGACACATCTAAAAGCGTTAATCCAGTTACTAAGTTAGTATGAATCAAGATTAGTGATTACATTACATCCAGAAATAAGTTGTTTCATTTGCAGAAATAGGAAAGAACTGGGCTTTGAAACCTCACAAACAATTGAATAAGGCCTTTAGGAATGCATCTCAGGTAGATACAATCTTTACAGACATTGTCATTAAAACCTCTAGTTCATAGGGCAATCCAGGGAGAGAAAGGAAACAACAGAAACTTTGGACACAGAAATAAACTGAGGGACTTGGAGGGAGGGGGGTGGAGGGATGGGAGAGCCTGGTGGTGGGCTCTAGGGACACCTAAAGCGTGGAGCACTGGGTGTGGGGAATGGGGAATGAATCTTGGAACATTGGAAAAGAAAAATTAAGTAACAATAAAAAAAAAAACACCTCTAGTTCAGTAATTAAAACAATTTGCTTCATAGACATGGACATCACTTTATTGTTTTATGCTCTTCTGAGCATCTTTAAACTTTTTGAATGCCAATCTTTTGATCTATAAAAATGATAGAGATTTTAAGATACAGCAGAGAAAAAGTAGGTCACTTCACAAATCGTAATCTTCCAAATGTCTCTTTTTGTTACAGTAACTATAAATGTTTTGGGAAACAAAATGTTTTAGAAACCTTTTGTAAGGATTGCTGGGTATGTATATGTTCTCTTGGTCTTATCTCTAAAAGAAAAATAAAAATCAATGATATATAAAAATAACTTAAAAATATTCTAGAGAAAATTGACTTAAATTTAGCATTTTCTAACTTCTAAAGAAAGAAAATCAAGTCTGCATAATTTTGTATGAGAATAAATAGGACAGAAATGCCAATTCAACTAATGTATTTTGATCATAATCTTCACCAAAAAACAAAAAAAAGTTTTACATTGTATCTGTGCACTGGCAAATAAATTTAACTCTCAAACTCATCTCTGTATAAAAATCCAGAAACATTAATCTGAAGGGCAATATATATTTGATACTTTAGGAATATATACATGGCTTTCCAAAGCAACCAAAAGAAGTATGCAAATATTTAAATAAGCATTTGGAACTCATAAGGTATTATTATTTAAAATTAATAATCAAATCTCAGTGACTCGGCATATAAGAGGGTTTGTAGTGCACTGTGTGTGGCTTACTAAATATCATAGACCTAGAAAGACATGATTTTTTGTATCTTCTGACAAATAACGTGAGTCATTCATTAAGGGCTGAGACCCTTTGTGTATAGTAGTAAATTTTTAAAGGTGACATAACCTGACAAATATAAAACAGACATATTATGAAACATTTCTTCTATAGAATCATAGGACTTTGGAAAGCAAAAAAAAAAAAATCATGTAAAAGACCTACATTTAATAACAGTGGTCTCAGAGAACAGTGAAGATATAAAAAGATGTGAGGCAGAGAAAGAGGAGAGACAGAAAAGGAGAAACAGAGAGAAAAGAATAGAATGTTTCTGTCTTCTGTGTACAGTTACTGAATGACCACTCCAGTCTGGCCATCATGCTGAATACTAGCATAAATTGTAAACAGAGCAATTTTCCTGCCCTCACAGAGCTTATAGGTCAGCAGTGAAGGCCAGGATGCGAGCAAGTAATTACAAAGCAATGAATAAATAAATGCTCTAATAAGGTTATACACAGAATACTATGGAAACACAGTAAAGAAGGCAACTGGTAATTATCATTCAGTTCAGCAAAGTCACAGGAGAGGATTCTAGTAAAGACACCTAAGGTTCTTTCTATTTTTGGTTCTTTCTATTTCTCTCTTTTAGAACTATTTCTACAGCAGGGGAAAAAAGAAAAAAGAGAGATGAATTTATCTTCACAGTGAAGAGTAGGATAATTCCATCCACTAACACGTTAATAAGAAATTTCTCTTTCTGAAACAACTGCCTTGTCCCCAGAAGAGGCATTTTTATTTACTCAGTTCACCCTGAAGCAATTCTAGAAGAAAGGAGAATAGTTCTTTAAAGGTGAGATAAAATATTGGCAAGAAGAAATATCGACACTCATTAGAGGCCAGAAATGGGTTCCATCCTCTTCTTTTTTCAAGTGGTATCCTTGGCATTTTATGTAGGTTTGAACATCAGAACAGAGGCTTTCCCTAAAATTAGCCCATAGGAAGACTCAGAAGACCTTGCATTTTTTTTGTTTGTTTTTTTGTTTGTTCGTTTGTTTGTTTTTTAATATAAAAAAGTTGATGGAGAGGAGTGGAAACGTGAGTGCCTTATGGCACTCATGTCTGATGATCAGCTCCTGGGTGGGCAAGCATCAACCTCTTCACAAGGAAGGTTCAAGTGCCATATTCCCAAAGAGTTCTTTTCAGATACCCATGCTCCACACAAGTTTCTAATTCTTAGATAAATTGTGCTTTTCATTTTACACTATTTTTTTTTCCTCAGAGAGAATCTGGGTGCAATCTTTGCAGGAAAGTGTTATTTGGAAGTTTGTCCTTCTTATCATTCATCATCTACCTTGGGCCACTTGGAGTCAAACACCATGCCCAAGCACTTGCAGGCAAAGGTATGTACTTCCCATTGCTGGCATAATGTTCATTTGTTCCATTATTGGTTAGGTTAAATTTGATCACTTGTTTAAGAAAATAAGTGCCAGATCCTTCCATGGTAATGATACATTTTTCCTTTAGTAATAATGAAGTAATCTGTTGAGGGTTACTTTGAGATAGTGTGAATGTCCTGTTCCCAAAAATCTTTCACCCTATGGTTTTAGTGTTTGTCAATAACCCTTCCCTAAGCCATTTATACTGTATGTTGCAAACTGGTGCTCCTTTAATCCTATCATTCGTCCTGCATTTATTACCTGAACTTTTTCAGTATAGATTTATCCCCAGTCTCACCACTCAAATACACATTTTATGAATATCACGATGAACTCATGGATTCATTTTTATTCAATATGTTCCAATCTCATCACTATCATTATTTTGCTGCTTGTATTGTTCCAAGTTTAGCCAGTGGGAGTTCCAGCAAGCCATTTCCTGAAAGTATTTGACAGTCTCCATTTATCTTTGACTACTTTCTATTCTATTTCACTTCACATTTTCTTTGCCCCAGCCCTGGGATCAGCCATTTCTCTAAGAAAAACCTTTGATATGAGGAATTTTATAATTTATTTTCTAATATTAAACCATCTTTGCACTCCTGGAATAAATCTCACAGGGTTAATTTTCAATCTGCTTTTAAATAATATTTTATATAGGATTTTTACATCAATATTCAAGAGTAAATTTCATGTGTGGTTATCCTATAAATGCTATATTTATCAGGTTTTAAGATTAATGTTATTCTTCTTCCAAGTGACTTAATATCTCAAATTCCAAGTCACCTAGAAACGTTTATCTCAGATGGGTTTTTTAAGTTGCCCTGTCTTATTTCTTGATATTTGAAATAATAATAGGCATCATTTCTTTACCCCCCCAAAAAAGATTAATGTTATTCTTTCTTCATATAAAAAATTTAAAGCTTCTCTTCTTTTTCCCTAGGATCTGGAAAAATTAAATATCATTTGGGCTATCTGTCCTATGAAAGATTATTAAAATTTCCCTGGAATTTCATAATTCATAAAAATGGTAAAACTGCCTAGATCTATTTTTTCCCCTTTATTTTCTTAGGGAAGGTTGTTTAGCTATTTCTTTGATAATTTTTTTTTGTTTCTTCTATGGACATTGGTCCATTTCATTGTTCTGTCTTGACTGAGATCAACTTCAGTAAACTTTTCTACAAAGTTATCTATTCCTTTTGGGTCTTACAATTTATTTGCATAATATTGTTTAAAGCAGACCTCTATGTAATATTAGGGTTTCTGTTTCAATGATTATTTCTTATTTGTGTGTACTTGTGTTTAGTCCTGTAGCTATTGATTTGATTATTTTGTGATTTCTTTAAAGGAAATAGCATTTTAACTTATATATCAATAAAAGTGCTAGTTAGTACTCGCTAAAGTGATTTTATACCTAATGGGTTGCAATCTGCAGTTTGAAAGGAACTCCTCCAAGATTTATTCATTAGTCTTAAAACAGGCAGAAATTTTGCACTTCGTGAGTACTCCCAAAGTCCTAGTTCCTAAAAATGTTCCCAGTATATGCTAACTTTCTAGCTTTTATCAGTTATTTTCAGGGATCCAAGGGTGGGATCTAATGCCCATTATGTTTGTATGTGTATGCATGTGTCCCTAATGTAGTTCAATTCTTGCCCCAGATATGATCTCTCATTATTAAAGTGTCTTCTGGGACAAGAATTGAACTACATTAAGAACACACACATACACCTTAATAGTAAGGGATCACAATTAATTAATCTATACCTTCACCTTCCAATATAACTTATTTCAAACCAATGAGAATCTCTTTTATTTCTAAATGTCTCCAAAAGAAAGAGATTTTACTTTATCATTTTTAAAATCATAGATGATTTATAGATAATTGGCTTTGCACCCATCCCTTATCGGGTAACAGATATATATTCAACTCTTCTTGCTCCTGTTAAATCTTCAACAACTACAGCCTGGACAATTTGGGGAGAAAAAGAAATGTGAATCCACTTCTATGCACATAGTAACTGTGGTTTTCACTTCCACCTGTCACTTTGCCATTGTTCACTAAACCAAAATACCCTCTTCAAAAGATCCTCAGCTCAAGGTCAGGTATCAGTGGAGCAAAATGTCTAAAAGGTCACTTTTAATAACGACAAAAATGAAGTTAAACATACTTTAGGGTTTTTATAATCTTGGCAGTCAAGGCCAACTACAGGGAATGTCTAGTCAGCTGACATTTGTACGACTAATATCCAGTGATATACCAAGTATTTAATGAACCTCAATGGTGGTCGTAGTAAAGTGCAAGGCAAAGTTCTAGAAAAAGCCAGAAAAAGAGAAAAAGAGAAAAAGCAGCTCAGGGTGAGTAACATTGATTACCCATTAACAATTGTTTGGGTACCCAGAATCGCAGCAGGGATCTGGGATGAAGCATCTTTTCATTGCTTCTCACTTAAGTTTCAGGCTTATGTCTGACAAGTCAGTCTTTTGCTACAGGAATGTATCTCTCATTTTTTTCATTTTTATTTCTTTTCTTATCTTTTTTTTTTCTTTTAACACCTCTTACCTCCCTTGCAAGTAATAGAAACTATGTCAGGAGTGGGAAATTAAATGCATGACTAAAGGTTAAATTTCTTTGCCTTATACATTTTAAAAACTATTACTTAGCATTAAGAAGTCTCCTAAAGTGAATGAATCTGATTTAATTTGGGAAAGGTTAAGCCCTGTGAAATTAAATGGGTTTTTATCACCTATATTCTCAGTTTCCTTTCATTCTGCTGTGGTCTTAATATATATTTGTGCTATGGCATTACGTTGGGTGGAACTATAGCAAAATATATATAAAAAAAGAATGCTTTTATCTCATTTTCTTATGCTTTTCCACTTACACTATAATTTGCCACACTATTATTAACATTACATAAAAATGAGGGCTAAAATATTCCTTTAACTTTAATGTCCTTATCAATTTTCCATATAAAATAACTTGTCCAATGTACCCCACGAGAAAACACAGCTATTTTTATCCAAAGTAAATGATATTCTTAGAAATAATAATCTTATTTAAGAGCTAAGTTTCATTTCACAAGTTTTAATAAAGATATAAAAATATGAATTCCTTTATAATAAACATAGAATATTTTGCTTTTTTATACACTCATATTTACCTTCAACTGGTTTTTGTAATTATATGTTTTTAAATAATTATCAAAATTTCCTTTGGAAAAAAATTTTTTTTCACTTTTACTCCTATTTCAAAATTCATTAGGAAAATACATCAGTACTTTTTAGTTAATCAGCACTTTCTCTGTGTGTGTTTTAATGGGTGGGATAAAACATCAATTCAGATGTAATTACATGTGAGAAGTAGTATAAATGGAAAACAAATCTTGCAAAAATAGCATGTTTATTTTTCAATTTACATAAGTGAGTTTTGAAACAAAAATGAAGGAAACAGTTTAAAAAAATACCCACAGACAAATCTTCAAGGTAAAATTCTTCCTTAGTTCTCCCAAATGCAGTTAATGCAAAGTTAATGGAAAGACATGTGCTGTGCTATCTTTAGCTAGTATTATTCATAAAAGAATCACAAATGATTTATAACCTTTCAAGTAGATAAAAATTATATATGTGTATACACACACACATACACACACACATATATATATCATATATGTGTATACACACACATATATACACACATATATATATCACATATGATATATATATATGTGTGTGTGTGTCATATATATATATATATATATATATATGATGCCAGGCAGACATAGACGTAATTATAATTGCTAATTGAATGGAAACATGCTACCTGAGTCATTAGGCATATACTTCCAGCCACCGTTTTATATGACTATGGTTTATTGAAATGAAAAGTTTGTTAGAGATTGTATGGACAATCCCTCCATTTACAGAGGAGTAATTATGGGACCAATGATGTTAAAGATGTGATTTGAGGGTGCCCAGGTGGGAGCCATGTGCTGCTGGGGCAGCAGAGGAGCCAATGGAGAGCTATTTCCTAAGGCATAGAATTAAAGTTCTCACGTCTTAACCTTCTTAAACACAACAATCTAAAATTGGCAAGGAGCCAGTGTTAGGTTCTGGATGAGTCGTATTACACTGAAGCCCAGGGCTGGTACAGGGAATTCACTACGAGGAGGTCAACCCCAAGCTTAACAGAAGAACATAGCAGCCCGAAATTTCATAAGTGAGTCTGGGTTGATGTATAACAGGAGGCTGAGAGAGAATATGAGCTAAGGAGTATGAGATTTATCTTGAAACAATAGGAAATTAATGAAATGTCTCAGGCAATGGTATGCTGTGATCAGATTTATGTTTTTTGTAAAATCACTGGTTGCCACTAGGAGGAAATATTTGAGAAAACCACATTTGTTCCAGGGAGGTTATTGAAAGAAGTGATCGAATGATCCAGACAATGTGAGAGCAATAAAGGGCAGCAGCAGTGCTCATGAAAGAATGGATTCTAGAGGCACCAGAGAGTCAAAATACATGAGACATGTGGATTGATTGGAGGTGGGCATGAAGAGAGGCGGCAGTTTCCAGAGACCGGCTTTTTGCATCAGGAAGAACTAGAATTGGGAGAGAAGTGGATGGCTGTTGGGACTATCAGAAGAAAGTTGGCTTAGGTGAAATCTGTTGCAATGGAGACAGGGAGGGGCTTTATTTATCTTACAATCATTAATTTATAACCTAACTCTTTATTTGAGAAAATTGTACATTCACACGCAATTGTAAGGAGTAAACCAAAGATACCCTGCATCCTCTTTACCCTCTTCCCCCAGTAGAAACTTCTTGCAGACTTATAGTGGACTACTACAACCAGGATTTCCGTGTAGTTAAGATCTGAAATTCTGTCACAAGAATGGCTCATACTGTCCTTTAATAGGCACACCCCATGTCCACACTGCCACCCCTGACAAGTATTAGCCTGTTACCCACTTTTTATAATTTTGTCATGTCAAAAATGTAATATAAATAGTATCATACAGTTTGTGATCATCTGAGATTGAATTTTCTTCACTCAGCTTAGCTCTCTGGAGATGCATCACAATTGTTAGGTATGCATATATGTAAATAATTCATTGTTTTTCATTGCTGATTAGTATTCCTTGGTCTGACTGTACCAGTTTGTATAGCCATTCATCCATTGAAGGTATCTGAGTGTTTTTCAGTATTGGCTCTTACAAATTAAGCTGCTATAAACATTTATGTGAAGGTATTTATGTGAATCTAATTTTTCATCTTTTTCTGGGTTAAGTGCCCCAGAATGAATTTGCTGGGTCATAGGACAGTTGCATATTTAGTCTTATAAGAAACCACCAACTGTTTTCCAGAGTGGCTATACTATTTTATATCTGCCCCTGTAAAGTATGAGTGATCCAGTTTCCCTGTATCCTTGCCAGCATTTGGGGTTGTCACTGTTTATTATTTTAACCTTTCAGATACATATGTAGTGATGTATTGTGGTCTTAATTTGCATTTTCCTAACAGTAAATGACATGAAACAATTTTTTATGTGTTTATTTGACATCTGTGTGTCATCTTTAGTAGATGTCTATTCACGACTTTTTCCCATTTTGTAATTGTTTTATCATTAATATTTTTACTATTGAGAAAAGTAGTTTGTGGAACATATGGTTTGCAATTACTTTGTCTCAGTCTATAGCTAGCTTTTTTTTTTATCTTCTTATGAGGGTATTTTTAAAAATGAAAGTTTTCGACTTTGGTGAAATCTAACATGTGAAATATTCCTTTTATGAATCATGCTTTTGGTTTGAGTCTACAAACTCTTTGCTTAGACCAGATCACAAAGATTTTCTATTTTTAAAAAATATTTATTTTTAAAAAATATTTTACATTTTGCATGTAAGTCCTTGATGCCTTTGGAGTTGATTTTTATAAAAGTTGTAAGGTGCAATTAAGGTTCTTTTTTTTTGTTTTGTTTTTTGGACTATGACTGTATCATTGCTCCAGAACCATTTGTTGAAAAGTCTAGCCTTACTCCCCTGAAATACCTTTGCACTTTTGTCAAAAATCGGTTGAAGGTATTTGTGTGGGTCAAATTTCTTGGTATCATTGATCTATGTGTCTATTCCTATGCTAATATTAAACTCTTCTGACTACTGTTGTTACATGCTGAGTCTTAATATTGGTCAGAATGATTCTCCCTTTTGTTTCCAAGATTGTTTTGTCTATTCTGGTGCCTATATCTTTCCATATAAACTTAAAAATAAACTTGCCTCCATCAGAAAGGATGAATATCCAACTTTTGTAGCAATATGGACTGGACTGGAACAGATTATACTGAGTGAAATAAGCCAAGTAGAGAAAGTTAAGTATCACATGTTTTCACTTACTTGCAGTGCATGAGAGGTAACCTGGAGGGCAGTGGGAGAAGGAAAGTAAGTGGGAAGTAGGGTAATTCAGGGAGAGAAACGAAACAACAGAGACTTTGGACACAGAAACAAACTGAGGGACTTGGAGGGAGGGGGGTGGAGGGATGGGAGAGCCTGGCGGTGGGTACTGGGGGCACCTATTGCGTGGAGCACTGGCTGTGGGGAATAGGGAGTGAATCTTGGAACACTGGGAAAAAAATTTAAGTAACAATAAAAAAAATTAAAAAACAAAACAAAACAAAACAAAAAAACAACAAAAACCCCCACATATACTTAATTACATTAGAATAAATGCAGCAAATGAAAAGGGAAATGTATAATGAGACCCTATAAAGGGGGCCTAACTCAGTTCACGGATTATAGGAAGGACTTCTGGAGGAAGCTACATTTAAATACTTTACCATCTCTATATCCCAGACATCTATCCAAATGTCTAGGACATAGTATAAACTCAGGAAAAGTTCATGCACCTGAATTAAGTAATGGTTTTAATGGAACTTCTCAAACGTGTATCTCAATGCCTATGACAGTGTCTTGTAAAGAAGAGGTAGCTAAAATGTATTTGTTGAAAAATAAATTAATAAGGCAGTTTGTTTCTGTGGGAAGAACACAGGCTTTGGAGTCAGACAGCTGGGTTGGAATGCAGGCTGTATTACAAACCAGAGGACCTTTGCCTTACTCTTCAAAATAGAGATATTAGATCTATCTCAGAGGCCTGTGGAGAGAATTAAATACAATGCATGTAAACCCTAGCGCACTGCTGGGCAATTGGAAAGTGTCCAATAAATAGTCACTATAATAAAAAAAATAAATAAATAAATAAAAATAAACTTGCCTATGTCTACCAAAAACCTTGCTGGGATTTCGAAGAAAATTGACTTAAACCTATGGGTAAATTTGGAGAGAAAACTAACATCTTTACTGCCGAATCTCTTAATCCTGACCATAGTACATCCATCTATTGATACAGGATTTTTATTTTTCGCATCTGTAGTTTGTAAATTTCAACATACAGATCCTATACATAATTTGTTAGGTATGTATCTAAGTATATCATTTTCTTTGGAATTATTGGACTGGTACTAATTTTTAAATTTTGGTTTGCACATGCTCGTTGTTCAGATACAGAAATGCATTTGATTTTTGTGTATGACCTTGTATCTGACAGTCTTTCTGAGCTTTTACCATTTCTCTGAGGGTTTTGGCGGGGAGGTAGTACATTCTTTGAGAAGGAAGATCATCTTCTGAAAGTGAGGGACTAAGGAAAGGATAGTTTTGTGAAGTATAAGCTTGAAAAACCACAGGAGCAGGTAACAGGTGGCTGGTAAAGGAATTGCAGAAAGATTGTTTAGTAGTATAATGACTGAAGTTGGATGCCCCTCTCTACCTTGCCGTGTGGTTTATCTCTGTCAGTCCAGTACAGGAGTGAAAAAGTGACAATGTTTGGATTGATCCAATGCTGAGGTATTGAGGAGGGATGGGTGTGTGTGACAAAAGGAAGAGGAGAAAATAAACACTGATGGCAGGTTGTTGAGCCATTTTCTAAGTCACTATCTATGCAATGAACACAACTGCTATAAGTTTCACCTATAATCATTGCAGCACGGTATTATCATTTTTACTGACATAAAAAGTTAGACAAGAAAAATCACTTGGGAGCAGATTTGGGGAAGTTTTAAAGGAAACTGTTAATGACAGCAGATCCCGTATTTTCTCCAGATAATTTCTTCACACTCCTTTATCTCTTGTTTAGAATTAACTTATAAGAAATTGGAATTACTCATTATTTATTTATTCAAAATAGACATATATTGACTTCTGAAATATACAAAAGTGGTTTGAAGTAGTCCTTATCTTTTTAAAAATATTTTATTTATTTATTTATTTGACAGAGAGAGATCACAAGTAGGCAGAGAAGCAGGCAGAGAGAGAAGAGAAAGCTGGCTCCCTGCTGAGCAGAGATCTGGATGCAGACCTCTATCTCAAGACCCTGAGATCATGACCTGAGCCTAAGGCAGAGGCTTTAATCTACTGAGCCATCCAGGCGCCCCAAAATAGTCCTTATCTTTAAGGAAAAGTGTAATTTTTTCAAGAAATGAAAATAAGAATTTAGATCCATTTCAGAAAAATATATGAGTTTATATATCATATTGACTTGCATAGGTAAACACAACCTATGACCAAAGATATCCTAAAATAATTTAATAGTCAATAATTATTTGCTGAATTTGTAAGAATGTGTTTTTGGAGGCAGAAAGCTAAAGAACATGTTTTATTACTTTTACTTTTTCATTGAATGAATGCTTTAAATATTTTTACATTTGAGTCTCTAGTTGTTAAAATTCTTCACAGAGATCTTTCTTAGTGATTTTCAATTTTCCTATTTTATGTTTGCTGAGTGACGGCTTGTCTGGCAGTAACAAACAGTGTAATGAATGATCAAAAAGCACATATTGGAGTATTGGGTCCTTACTTGGTAATGTAGACCAGGCTCACATTTCAGGGCTTTTTCCTTTAGTGAAATGTGATCTAGATAGTAGTGATTCCTTTGGTTTATTATTATAGGTTTGTATGAGCTATTTTAAAGCCAAGAATTCTATTGTGCCCGTGATACAGCTCTTTCTATTTTCTTACTTTTGTGTTTTTTCTATGGAATGGGAACAAAGTTTTGTCTAGAAAAAATAATTAAACTCGCTGAGGCTGGAATCAAGTGAAAACCTTAAAAAAACAAAACTATAAACCTGATCAAAGACTAATCCTGCCTTCTCAAGTGTATTATCTCAATTTCTTTAAATGACTAATTTTAAAATAAGCTTTTTTGTGTACTTTGTTTTCCCCATCACACCTCATATGCTATCTTGGTAAATATACCTCTTTGTTTCTTTGTCTCTATTTTTATTTCAGATAATAGCAACCCCTGGAGTTTGCCCCATCATCATTGTGTTGATAATCCTACATAAATTATGGTTAATATAAAGACCCATATTATTGTGGGCATTAATAAAACTTAAAAATTTATTAATGTTAGGAATGAATACAGTTTCTCTAGTCATCACATTATTAATAGTTGCACTGCATTTAGAATTGTTATTTTCCATTTATATTTTCACCCACATAATCAAATGAAGGTATTTTTAATAATCTATTTTTCAGAGCAGGCTGATTGATTATAGCAAATGTAATTTCCCATCCTACTTGAAGATCCATTTTCATATTACACAAAGCATTTGAACACTGAGTTAGTGCAGGATAGTAATAGCATGGAGATAATGTTTTTCTATAGGAAGGAATAATGCTAGCTCCTCTATTTTATGATATTCTGTAGAGGTCATATATGAGTCCTTCTATTATCTATCTTCCCCAACAATGCCATGAGACCATTACAAAATACTTTCCACCTAGATTTTCTTAATAATGAGCAAAAGAGTTAGATAGTTGTCATGGTTTGCAGGGACGGCTATGACAAAGTACCATGGACTGGATGGACTGGATAGTTTGAACAACAATAATGTATTATGCCAGGATTCTGGAGAAGGGGAGAAGTCTTGGATCAAGGCATGGATGGAGTAGGTTTCTTTTGAGGGCAGTGACTGAAGAATTTGTCCCAGGCCTTTCTCTTTGGCTTAGAGATGCCCGTATTCCCTTTGGGTTTTTACTTCATCTTCCCTTTGTACTTGTCTATGTCCACTTTCCTTTTTTTATAAGGACACGGGTCCTACTGGACTAGGGCCTACCCCAGTGACTTCATTTTAACTTGTTTAACTCTGTAAAGACTCTGTCTCCAAATAAGATCACATTCTAAAGTACTAGGGTTTTTTTTACTCTATTTTACCCTGCCATTCATCTTTGGGGTGTTCAAGGTGTCAGGGAGGAACTCCTAGGGGTAGCCCTATCTAACATGTAGAATATATGTTATAGAACATTCTATATAACATATAGAATGAAGTGGGGGAGTGGGCAGTGATGAGAAGAGACATTTGGGGGAAGATTGCATAAGGCTGTCCTCCAAGTCTCCTACAAACCCTCAGTTTTATGTGTCTATTGTTAAGACATTTGGTTCACTGTACTATACGGAACGGTCTAGAAGAATGGTGCTTGCTAGAAAACATTTGTTGAGTTCCTTAGGTATGAGAAGTGTCATCTTAGACACTATGGAGGCACAGAGATGAACGTAATGGTGTTCTTGCCCTGAAGAAGCTATGATTTGTCCACATATTCTGAGCCTTCTCTGAGATATGTCACACATCCAGGGAGTGCCTGAAGTTGCTGCCTTTATGAGCCACATTGCCATTGGAATAGGACAGATAGGATTTTATTTTATCACTACAACAGAAATTGCCAATTTTGCCCTCCCCTCCTGTGCAGGTATTAATCATTCAAGCTTCACTGTTAAAAGGACAGCATTTATTTAGTGGGTCAGTGAGCACTGAAGCGATTTACTGATATTATTACATTTTGATATCCATTGTCAAGCTTGCTAGAGGTCTAATGTGCTCTCATATGCTAAAATTCATGAGATCATGGTTTGTTTAAAGTCACTAGAGTTTCTCTGAAAAAAATATGCTATATTATAGAAAAGATCTTTTAGAACATGGGAAGGGGGGCAGCTTGGCTGTGTAAAGAAATGGCCTTTTTTTGTCAAACATAGTTGGTTTCATTTATGACTCAATATGAAAAGACAGATTCTAAGGAAAGTTTCCACATTTTTATACTGTTTATAAATATTTTAACTTGATTTTACTTAGTGCCCAAATGAATAACCTACAAAAGCATTTGATTTTAAACCATTAATTGTCACAGATCCTAAACTCTCTGAGTCAACAAATGTAGCATTATTATGAATTATAAGGAATCTTAGCAAGATGCATTCCCATTGTCATTGAACTAGTTAAAGTCAGTGAGGCAGGACTAAATTGTTGTGACATTTTCCCAACCCCACTATTACCTGTCAAATTGGAAAAAAATCAAGGCATCAGGACAAGCTTACATATTGATGTGCTCACTCTTGTTATTAATTGAAGTAAATGGATAAGCTTGTCCATCAACAGTAACAAATACATCTGCTCATTGTTAAAAAAAAAAAAAAATTCTCTAACCTTCTGTTCTTACAGGTCCCTGGGATTTGAAAAATGCTTCATTCTCTATTCAGGAACCATGATGACTATTGTGTTTGTTCTACACTTTTTTCTAATTTGCTGACAAAGTGAAATATGGAATACTGCATTCGCTTATTTCATATTTGGCTCACAATGGATTGAGTTATATAAAGTAGGACATGGACAGATTACAAAAACCAGAACAAGCAGGGTCCCTAATAGTCTTATATAACTGTAAACACTCTACATCTGCTTTAATCCATCATTTTCTTTGGTCTTCACATAAAATAGTGTAGTTTTTTTCTCTCTCTGATTTTTAAGTAAAGGAGAAAGTTTTCCATACTGTAAAACAAAAACTTTTGGTGGGAACGTAACTCAAAAAAACGCAAAGGGGCAAAGCTCTTTGGTTATTTCATTTGTAGGAGTCTATTAACTTCAAAAGTACATTGCAAAGCTGTGATAAAGCAAAGCTATTTAAAAACTTCTTTTGCCTAAATAAGGTGTTTGTGACAATATTTCATTGGCATGAGAATAAAGAAGTCATCCCCAATGCATTGAGATATGCAAGATTTTTCACCCAAGTTGGTGAAAACTAATAGCAAGCTGGGCAACAAAATAATGTCTTTAAGTAAAAAAAAAAAAAAAAAAAAGTGCAGCAAAACGAATAGCTTATGTTCTCTTGAGATTTTTTAGTGTAATTGAGAATGTGACATTTATTAGCTCTGGATGGAGAGAATGCACCAAGCATCATGGCTTTTTTTTTCTTTATTGTAGTGATATTAATGAGGATGACTGTTTTTATCGTGCCTTCTGACAATATTTAGAATTTCCACTGAAGGGTTGGAATAATAACTCTGAAGTGTCTCAATGTTTGCAAAATATTTGCTACCAAACATTATGAAGCCACAGAAAGTGAAAAGGCAATTAAGATTCACTAATGCAACATGTCTTGTTTCATACAGGAAAATAAGACAGCTGAAAGAAAAGTAGTCACCCGCTAGAGAGGATGGGGGAAATTTTACACATAAAAATGAAAGCAGTGATGGTTTAGAAGTTTCTCCATATGTTTTTATGCATGATAGAATTGAAGAGTTCCTTCCAAGTTTGACAAAACTTGGAGTCCTCCTGAAGCCTGAGCAGACGCGAGAGCTGATGAAGAGGGCAGAAGTAGCAAATTAAACTGTGTCTTTCCTCATCCCGTGCTCCCTTTTGTGTAATCCATTATTGGCATTTTTTTCATGTTCCAGAAGGGTCTCCCGAGCTCGCTGAGGCTCTGCCTGGAACTCCAGATTGCGGCCTTTGTAAATAACGTACATAAAGCAGGGCTGTTAAGCTCTTGTTGAGTTATTTTTGTTTTGCACTTTGCACCTTCAGTGCATATGAGAACTACTCCCACACCATTTCCTGACAAACCAATCTTGCTGTGAAGGCTGAAAACGTTACTCAGTTGCACCCTATTTTTAGGACTTATAATGAAGAGAAAATGTGGTGTTATAACACCCATCCAAATGCTGGCACCCCAGTAGACCGTTGCAGAGTTTTAAGAGCTAATGTAGACAATTTATGCAAAAAAAGACCAAATTGTGACCAATGCTGCAAATAAACAGACAACAGATCACTCGGAATTGAGATGCGGTCTAGCCTGGGATGGAAAATGCCCAATTTGGTAATACTGAGGATCACAGATGGCCTAGAATAGCAACAGCAGTTACCCAGGAACTGGACTTGGAAGGCTGCTAATTTTAGTATTAAAAGAGGAGTGTGGAAGTAAATCTAAAAATCTCTGCTACTGCTTTGGAAATCGCATTTGAAAATGCCTCTTACTTTCCAAATAATAACAGCACACTTTTATTGAGTGCTTACTGTGTGCCAGGCGTTCTTCATGCTTTACCCCTCCTGAGGCCAACCCCATGAGGGAGGTACTATTAGTACTCCGACTTTATGGGTGAGTAAGCTCAGTCACAGAGGGTTTGATCACATGGCCAAAGTCTCACAGGCAGCCAAGAGCAAAAATCCAGACCCAGGTAGTGCATGCCACTGCTTGCCTTTCTTCCAACCTCTTTTTCACTATGGAGGTGGCTTCTTGCTACAGGAGTGCCTGAGTGGCTCAGCTGGTTAAACGTCTGTCTTCTGCTCAGGTCATGATCCTGCGGTCCTGGGATTGAGTCCCATGTGGGGGCTCCCTGCTCAGTGGGGGCATGCTTCTCCCTCTCCTCCCTACTCGCGCTCTCTCTGTCTCTTGCTCTCAAATAAATGAATAATAAACTTCATGCTAAAGACTTTATTGAAACCTTTATATTCTTTTCCTTAAATGATCTTCTCCCAAAATTGTATAAATTAAGGCAAAATAAATCTCAGATATGTCCCTGCTCACAGAAGACTGGTGTAGAAATCCAGAAAAACAAATCGTCAATTTACAATGAAAACCACAAATCCTTAGTGAGGACTTACATTGACCTGTTTAGCGTATTTTATTTCTTCAGATATATTTTTCAAGATATATTCCTTGTTTGTGGAGAACAAGGAATAAATGAGTCGATATATCTATATCTATATATAGGGTTTTTTTTTAATTTAAATATTTAGTAGCAACAAGTTCTGTTGACTTACTGCAGTGGTTTTTGAAGTAAGGTTCTAGGACCAAGGGCTGGGAAATCGTTGAAAAATAAATTCTCAGGCTTGACTCCAGACCCTTGAATCAGGACCCTTGACTGTGGGCCCCAAACACTCTGTTTTAACAATCCCTCCATATGACTTTGATGTATGTTTTATTTTGAAAAACACTTCTCTTTTTTCATGGCAATGAAACAAACATCAGACTGGCAGGCCACGATCCCCAGAAAAGATTTGTCTAGACCATGTCAATATTTATTGATCTGATTCTTGATTTTCTATGTTCTCACTGAAGGTCTTCTCCTTCTTGATATCAACCTCATGTGCAAGGGATGACTACATATTTCTGTTGCAATCCCTTGGCCTATGGCCCCATCTCACGCTCAGAAAGCAACCTGTTTTCTCATTTCCAGGTTGTAATAAGGAGGCACCTCCCCGCTGTCTCTCTATATGGCAGACTTCTGATATTTGTAAGCAAGATGGTCAGAGTTGCTCCTAAATCCTCTCATAACAATTCTAACACAAAATACTCATGAAACTGGTATGCAAACTAGTTTCTTGACCACAACCGTTCAACTGAGTTACTCTCTAGTGACCTGGGATTTGTAGGGCAGGAGCATAAACCTGACCCAAATGGCAAGTTTGCTACCTTGTTACAAATCAGAAGATTGGGTCTCTTCTTCTCAATTCTTTCCTAAGTCTAATGGTGAAAGTGTTTCTCTTTTAGGCAGATTTCATGTGTGTATCTTAAACCTTGTCTACAAACTGTTGTAGCTGTTTAAACCTAACACTGAAAATAAAAATACATCTTAGAAAACCTCAAAACAAAACTTGGTTTGATGTTCATACTGGGTGTCTGTTGCTTTATGTAAATTTTGAAGGGATACCTAAATATTTGATAACATTTCATTTTCTACCAAAAGTCATATATTGTTTTCATATCCCTTTATGCCATAGATGAAATATTTCTTCAATTTTCAAAAAAATATTCCTAGGTTACTTCCTGATCAATTTTCATACTGATTGAAATACAACATTTTCTTAATACCAGAAACCTGCTGAGGTTAAGGCAATTGACTGCACATTTATCATGTCATTCAAAACTAAGAAGACAGAGGACACTCTGTGAGCACAGCAAGGTACAGGAGAAATGTAGCAGTCAGGTTTTCTACTTCTTCATCATTCAATCTTAGTAGATTGTATGTTTCTAGTCATTTATCCATTTCTTCGAGGGTTCCAATTTGATGGCGTGTGATTGTTCACAGGGGTTTCTTATAAGCCTTTATATTCCTGTGGCATCAGTTTTAATGGCTCCTTTGGTCTTCATTGTGGGTCTGATAACCCAGCCCCATATCTGTGCAGCTGCAGGAATGACTGACAAGCCATCTTGTAGAATAAGGCACCCATGGACTGCCAGGGGTGGAGGGGGGAAATCAGAAGGCAGGAAGGTGGGTTTGTCATTTTCTGATGGAGGAAAGGTATACATTTATCCCTTTAGAGTGGTGGCAGTGGAATCACTGACCGTGGCCCTGTGCCAATGGAAAGCATGAGGGGAAAAATTGAAGAATCCAAGAAAACTCTGGAGGACCTACCATCATCCTGCAAGTTCTGTTAAGCTGAAATACAACTCTTGGGTGTGAAATCAAGACTGTATCTCCTGTCTTTCATAAGGGGCATACTGACTCACTCTTGCTCAAAGTTGATTTTCCAATCCATACCTCAGCCTGAGGACCATATTCTATAAGGAGTTCCATGATCTTACTAAAAGAAAAGAAAATGGTTAACACTATATTTCATAGGCAGTATGATATATGTAGTAAAT